>VYXH01012463.1:47806-75535 GCA_013397275.1 Burhinus bistriatus | reverse complement strand
TTTTTTTTTTTAATTTTCGTTCTTCTGAGATTAAAAACTGCTGGTAGCATGTCAAAGAGTAAAACAAGTCCCCGTTAGGCCTCCCGGGTTGTTGTTTGCTGTCTCTTTATTTTCTTGCTCCGGGCATATGCGAAGTGCCATCGCTGTCCTCAGCCACATCATCCTTCCTGTCCCGCCACTGCCTATGGCCCGCTGGCATTTCACCGCTTTCCTCCAGGTTTCCCTTTAAATCCCTCAGGAGCAATTCAGATTCATCGTCAGGATATAGAAGGCCACAAAACAGACAAGAAAGGTTGACAGCAAAAAGAACCGCCTCTGAATATGCTTGGTATTGATTTTTCCATACATGATTTTTCACAAAGCCCTCCCATGCCTTGGGCTTTGGGGTCTGGTGCTGCCTCCATCTAAGCTGCCTCCATCCAACTCCCATCAAGCTGGGTAAAAGCCAAAAGATTGGAGGAGGTGGGTGATACCTGTGTTAGACAAGATATTCCCAGTGATGGAGGATAAATGTAGCAGCGGAGCAGCTCTGCTCCATCCCGGGGTTGTCCTCGTATGGGGTGATGCTGCCGAGTGCTGCTCAGCAGGGACTTGTCACAGGGAGAGAACCAGGGGGTGGTGGTATTTGGTGGTATTCATGGCCTACAGAAGAGTCTGGTTTGGGTTGCCTGAGTCCTTCCTGCAGCCACGTACTCAGGCCAAAACATCTTGGGGAGGAAGCTTCATTTCTGACCAAGCACTGATTGCAGGTATGCCTCTTGCCAGGTCTAGGTTTCAGCAACGGAGCGTTTCCCATCAGGATATTGAGAATCACCTGGCTTGGTAGCAAAACAGCCACTGGCCAGATGGGTCGTGCTCTTGCTCTTGATGCTCCCTCCCTGTTTCCTTTTATTTTCCATGCCAGCAGCAATGGAGCTGGGCAGTCTGTGGTAGACATATGCATACAGGCAAAGCAAGCATTTCAGATCCACACAGCCATACCAATCCATGTTCCAGCCCAACAGAGGCTGCTGAGGCTTGAAATACTTGAAGAACCTCTTATTTTGGAGAAAGTAAAAACTCTCTTACTGTATTAGACTCCAAAAAAATAGTTTTCCAGGGATATGGTGGGATGCAGAGGGTGAGATACACCATACCAAATATTGTCATGACAAAATGGGAGGCAGGTGATCACAGCATTTACCAGCATGCCTGAAACTATTCAAGAGCAAACCAGTGGTGGATTTGCTATGGAATGATTGTGTCCTACTGAAAAATCTTTGACTTTCTTTACTCCGAATGGTTGTTCTTCCCCAACCTTTCTATGTATTTCAGATTTATCAGTGGTTTTCCCCTTTTCTTCATCCCTTCTTGCTCGAGCTTCCCTCTGCCAGCCTATCATGCCTATTAGTGCTTTGACTGCAAAAAAACTCTGTTTATTTTCAAGCTGATTATTTCCATCCCCAGGCTGTTCTGGCACCACAGGATTCCCTGTTGGTGCTTCTTATCGCTTTTGAAACAGATGAATCACAAAGCAGAGGGGAAATAGATATTATTAATTATATTAAGCCAAAAATGGTTTAAGAATGTAACTTACGGGGGGGGGGGGGCAGGATAGGGATTATTTTTGTCATTTTTTTTCCCCTTGAAAACAGGATTTTGTTGTGTCACGTAGTTGATTATGGGCATGGTGAAGGTTTCTGCTTGTTGATAAGTAACTCAGTAGCTACAGTTCTTAGGCGACTGGCAATGTAGCAGTATCTTCTGTGCAGACTGCAGCATGCGAAACTCAAGTCAATGTTAAGTCCTCAGTGCCTAAAATGCTCCTGGGGTAGGAGGAAGAACTACAAAACTTCTAAGGCATTTCTTAATGCTGAGCCAAGGCAGAGATGTGAGAAAACTTAACAGCTTGATGAAGAAGCAGTAGCAATTACGGTATTAAATCCATAACTGTGCTTGGGGCACATAACTTTGCAAGCTGGGTTGAAGGGGATAATCAGCCCTGTACTGGAGGGATCTTCTTTTTTAGAGCTTTGTTTAACAAAAAAAAATATTTAAAAAAACCAAACAGATTTGACTTACAGGGAAAAGATTAAAGCTTCATTGGTCAATAAGCATCCTGGTTTCAATGAAAACAAAACAGAATGGAGGCAAACAGGCAGTACTTGGTCTGACAAAAACATCACCCTGATACATAGACCCCCGCTTTGTGAAACGTGGGACCACCATGGCTTGCCAGGCATGTTTGGAGTGAGGATTGTCAATGTCAATCTCTTGCTTGAGGCATCCTTTCAGAAGTTTTGCTTGCAGGTGAGAAGAAGGGGACGGAGAAGTGCGAGGCTCCGTGCTTTGCATTTTCCTGGAAATCATCTTGGAGTGATGTGCAAGTTGTGAATTCCTTTTTTCCCTTGCCCCTTCTAATTTGTGCAGGACTGGGTTATTTTTGCTGTGTAACCCCATCGCAGACTGCCCCATAACAAGCTATGTTTTCTATTGCTTAAGGACACTTTGGCTCCAACAGGCAATGCCTGCCCATTTTCTGCAAGAGCCATAAGAGATTGTAAAGGTCTCCCCGAAATATGTGAAGGAGAAACACAAGGAGAAAGACATGCCAAGAAAGACTATGTAGGCTGGAGGGATGCTGGAGATAGGGAGTATTCGTCACAGCTTTGGAGGCCCTGTGTAGGCAATGTTACTTACAATGGTGCTGCTTCTTTCCACCTGTTGATTGCTTTTAATTCCCTGGAATCTGTGGTTGTTAACCGATCTTTTTCCTTCCTCCCTGCCCCCAGGTAATGAGTGGTGAGATGCTTCAGAGGGAAATGGTGTCAACAGTGGGAGGCACTGAGCTCCGGAGAGTCCTTGTGTGTCTCTATATGTGTCCCTACTGACTGCATCCCCCTTCCCTCTTCTCTGGTGGGCTGGCCTCTCTCACACACACCCCCATATGCTCTTGATCTTGCTAGTTTATAAAGAATATAATACCCCACACACTTGCCTGGCCAACAGGGATAAAAAGATAGCTCATCTTATTAAAAAGCTATCTCAGGAAAGCCTGAGAGCACCAGCTTGGTCATCTGTCACACCCTGATCTCCTCCTTACATTTAGAAAGAAAAGTACTTTAGTTTTAGCTACCTGCTGCATTCAGCTAGACTCTATGCAAATTTTATTTAATGAATATTTTAGGGTTTAAATAGTCTCTGCTTATGAGCATTATATATATCATGTCGTTGCAGGCTGTCTGGTAACGGCATGGAGAACATCCCTGCAGCGTAAAGCTGAAACCAGATAAAATTGGTGATTGATGCTCCCAGAGAAGGCAGCAGTGGTCACGTTAGCAGTGGCCGTCCTCAGCAGAGATATCAGCAGTGTGGCTGGGGGAGAGCATCCAAAGGGGTAACCCCGGGAGGGCAGCAGCACTTCACGCTCTGCACTGAGAGTCATTTCGTTCAGCACAGGCAGCTGGCGTAGGGCCAGTTTTGCTGTTCCAAGGGCTTTGGCAAGCCCTAGAGATGCATGGAGCACACACCAGATCGTGCGTCATCCCAGTTCGGGAGGAATGGTCTGTTTAATTGAAATATTGAGACTAGCCAGGATAGCTTGGAAATCTTCCTTTTTCACATCAGAAGAGCTTTTTACAGGTGCTTACTGTTTATTGTATTTGGTACACCAGACAGATGGTGATAGTCTTCTCCAGGAAAATGCCGACAAGAAAGAAAACTCATCCTAACTATTTGCTGTCTTTTTATTTCTTCATCCGCCACGTTTTTTCTTTTCTTGTATTTCTACCCATTAAATACGCTGTACATGTGTAAAAAACAAAGCTAAAACCTCAATACAGAGCAGTTATTATGTGCTGGGAGCAAATGCTTGATATTTTGACAGCATTGCTTAAAAGCCCAAACAACAACTTAAAAGGCAAAAACATAGCTGCTGTACAACCTCCTCAGCTGGTGTGCATGGGAATACTTGGCCGGATGACCTGTATCGCCGACTGCCGGTTATAATCGACTGCGTCTTATGTTACAACTTTGGAAAGGTTATTTCCCGCAGCAGGGTGCTCGATGGGTAAATTATGGCTATAATAAAACCGTTTTCAGTGTGTCTTCTCCCACTTCTCTCTGAGGCATCTCAGGCAGAGTTTAATTTGGGTCCTGGTGGCAGGAAAGCTCAATACAGGCGTGAGCCCTGCAGCCTTTGTGTCCCACCAGCAGCAAAGCCTTTGCCTTTCAGCAAGCACGAGCCTGCGGTAACATCCACTGATAAATGTTTTTGGGTGATGAATGTTGAAAACCAAGTGGTCAGTGAACCGGGTGGAGGATTTCTGGGTGTGCTACTCAGGAAGCAGCAGCACCTCGCCCCATGCATCTCTTAGCACTTGGTTGCACAAAAGCTGCAACGGGGGGGGGGGGGGAAAATGGACTCTGGGCGGTGGCAAATAAAAGAAAAAGCCCCTAATTTCTGCCAAGCCTTCATCCTTTGGTGGAAATGTGCCCAAAGCAGTTTCTCAGGTGCTTTCCGTAGGCAGCTGCAGAGAAGCATGTGGTTGTATGGGATTAGCCTGCGTGCGATGGGAGGCCGGTTTGAGGCAGGCTGAAGCCTTGCTGCAACTGTTGGGTGCTGCTCCGGCCAGCCTCTGGTTTCCTCACCTTAAAAAAAAGGAAAGAAGGTTTTATGGTTTGCCGCCAAGGACCTCAGCAGCCCTTTTTGGGAGGGTCCCTCCCTGATAAATAGATGAGCTGCTTTCAATGCAAGTGCCTCCGCTCTGCGCTTTGGTCACCTCTGCCTCACCCTCCTCCTTGCTTGCATTGCTACCATCATACATAGCGATAACAGGCCTCATTGCTTAAGCTGCTGTTGATACCAGCCAGAAAGAGTGCTTCGTATTAAATAGGTGGCATTTTTTTTTTTTTTCCCCAAGATACGTTGTGCACCCAGGCATTTTTAGCTGCTAGCAGTTTGCAGAGCAGCCCACCGAGCTAGCAGCAGCAGAAACAAAAGGAGAAAATTCATCCCACTGCTTGGTAAAAAAAAAAAAAGAGCAACAAGGAAAAGAGGAAAGTCTCTCCTCTTCAGAAAAACCCCAAAAGAACAGCTAAAATAGCCAAGCTGGGAGATGCCCAAAGAGTTGCTGGCTCTGCCCCCCACACTTTCCCTGCAGTATTTTCTACGCTACCATGCAGAGCAACACAGATTTGCTGGCCCTTGGGTGGGTGGGAGATGGGTTGAAATGATTTGTGCTTAGAAGATGGCTCCAGGACAACTCTTAATTCTTCTTGAATATGTCTAGCCTATCTTAACCTCTCCCTGAAATATTATTTAGAGAAAATCCTGCATGTGTTCACCCCAAATTGCACGTGGCTGCCGCTTCCCAAGCTGCATATGTAAAAGGCGTTTTCCTCCCTGGAGCTGCAGTGATTATAGAGGCAGCTGTAAAGCAGAGCACTCAGGATGTGAAGTGCCCTTCAGATAATGTCTGATAGCAAAACAAATCTGTTTACTCTGCAGTCATTTATACTCACTATTTATTATTAAGGGGTGAGGGGGAACCACAAAAAAATGCAGTTTGCTTAAACAAGCCCTGTTTAGCTGGTTCAAGCTGGTGGTTGCAGCCTGACTCTGGGCTCTACTTGCTTGAACAGTGCTTAATCCAGAGAAGCAAAGAGGCACCTCAGTGCCGCCCTTCATCCAGAGAGCAGTGGGCAGCAGTGGCTGGTGCTGCTGGCCCTCGTGCCATTTAAGAAATAACTGGCTCATGTGGGGACAAAGCCAAGCAAATCTGTACCGCCGGCTTCAGCAAAAAGGGTGGAAGGAGTTTCCTCATGGGATGCTGACCCATAAATACAGTCAGCTGCTCTGAGCAAGCCTTCCCTTTCAAGGCAAGCCCGGGCATCCCATGCTTTGTTTGAGGGTGGAAATGGTCTTAAAAATAGCTGGTGGCTGCTGCAGGTCCTGCTTTGGGGCTTTACCTGCTCTCCCTTTGTTTTCCACAGAAAGCGGAAGGACGCCCAAGCAGGAGCCGGTCTTCAGGCGAGTCACCATGGAAGACAGTGTCATCTAGTGCCCAGGGCACCCGACAAGCCTGCCTTGGCAGGCCAACGCCAGCACACCACCTCAGCTCCTCTGTGCCTCGGTTTACCCATCCCTCACTTGGGATTGCGCAACAGGAGAGGCTGGAGAAACTAGCCTCAACCAAAACCCTTGGCAAACTCTTGCATCCCCAAGGAGAAAACAGCCCAGCTGAGATTCCCGCTGCCCTGTGCACGGCAGCGCCCTGGGAAGTGCCCTCGCCACTTGGTCGGTCCCTTTTTTTTTTAAGATGAGCAGAACGGGTGAAAAATGCCTTTTGTAATAAGAAATGAGTTTCATCTGCTCCAGACATTGGCTTTGCAACTTGAAAACACTTAAAGATGGCGAAGCGTGCTCAACCCCCCATCCTGAGGCCCTCTCCATGCTCGCAAGCTGGGCTGTGTAAAGGCAACCCTGCCAGATCCAGGTCCCTGTTGTAAATATAGACCTGGCTGTGTGGAGAGGTAATGAGGGAAGGAAAAGAGGGACAAAGAAATAGTCCTTGCACCAGAAGAAGCTGAACTTGCCCAGCAGAGTACTGTCAAGCAAAGCTATTGCTTGTAAATAGGAACCAGTGCATGCGTCCAGCAGCACTCCGCTTGGCAAAAGCTTCTGGGGGAAAAGCTGCTCAGATTTTATTGTCTTGTGTAAATAGAGATATTTTTTGGAAAAAAAATGAGCCTTAGTATCTTGAAGATTGCGTTTCTCAATCAGCTCAGCTGGGGACGGATATATGGGAAATCACAGCACCTGCCTGGTGGAGGCTGGTGTGGGGTCTTGCAGCCGAGCTCTGCCACTGCGGTGAGTGCAGGAGGCACCTGAAAGATAACAGACGTGTTCAGCAGAGGACTCGGCAGACGTTTCTCCTTCATTCCTGTAAACAGGGTGGACTCACTGGGCCCATTGTCTCCGCTGCTGTAAATACTCAGCTACAGCCCACAGAGGACTTGGGCTGCATGGTGCAGGTGTAGGGGGGTTGTGGGATGGGCAGAAATCACTGGAGGGGTGCAAACCCCATTCATGTGGTTCACCCAAGGCTTTTAGAATTAATTTAAAAAAAAAAAAAGGAACCCTGAAGACTTGTTAATGGTGTTGGGCCAACTGTTCGGCTGGGTAAATGGAGGCATGCATAGACATCTGTGTTCATGTCGGCTGGCACCGCTACGTGCAGTTCTCCTCAGCATCTGTGCAAATGTGTGTGCAAGACCGTGCCCTGCACAGGTGGCTGCCAGCCAGTGCTGGGCCCCATGTCTGTGTAGCTCTGTCCATGAGAGAAGAGAGGATATGGATGTGTATGTTGTACTCACCTTTATATGCCCAAACACATTTGAGAAGTCATAAGTAACGCTGCCGGGCCCAGCTTTATTAGCGTGAGCACAGAGTAGTGTCCACATCTCTCTGGGGAGCAAGGCTGCACATATTTAGCAGGCCAGGGGGGCGGCGTTAGCTGAGCAAAAGCAGATAAATCTCTGCTCCGCATTGAATTGTCATCTGCTGTTCACTGCTGTGACACAACAACGGCCATCTGCAAACGCTCCCAGCAGAGCAGGACTATGCTCAGGCATGGGTGTTGGCAGGATGTGGGCTGCTGCAGCGTAGTACCTGATGGAAGCAGGAGAGGAGCTTTGGGGTTCCACCTTCATCCTTTACAACTCAACACTTGCTTATTTACTCTGAGTTCAACTGTGTGGATTCATGCAGCGGAGGCAAATTAGTAAAAAAAATCGGAAATAAAAATTGGAATTAGAAAAAAACAGAATTAAGAAAAGATATTTTTGAAAATGACCCAGAATAACTTTGTCTAGACATGAGTCTCTCTTCAGCCTGGCATTTTGCAAAGAAGCAGGGCCAAGGTGGAAGTGTCCCCTCGTCATTAAAAAGCCAGATAGCATATACAACTATTGCACATATTTTGCATAATACTGGGGGCAAAGCACCTGTACCTTTGCAAGGAAAGGCCAGTGGGCGATCAACAGAAATTGGAAGCTGCCTCAAAGCACCAAGGGGTTTGGGCATCTGGGGTAGTAATTCGCTTGCAGTGGTTCAAGGTGAGCTGCAGGGATGGTCTTTCCACTTTGGGTACTTCAATACCTCCTATGTCATCCAGTTCTGTGGGGCTGCTGTTGCCATTAACACCTGACAACTGCCAGTGCTGAGTGATTTATTTATTTATCAAACCATCTATTTATCAAACTGGTGCACAGGAGACACCATGCTTTTGTCTGCCACATGTAGACACCTCTTCCTTTGCCCACTTCTCCAGCCTTGTGTGGTGTCCCCAGGCAAGGTGACCATCATCTCAGGGAGGCTTAGGTTTCCTCCCCAGTGAAGGCTGTCAGCCTTTTTTTCCAGGGAGAAAAATAATGAAAAATATGAACAACGCACCCTGTCTTTGTGACAGAAATGTTTTGAAAATCAGGCAGTGTATTAATCAAAATAAATACCCCAAAAAAGTTTGAAAGCTCATGATCTTTCACAGTCATGAGGGGACCATCCTTGTGGTTTCTAGAACCCCAAAGCGCAGCGCTAAATCTTGAGCCTGGGACTGCCTGACCCTGGGGAGGTCTGGGGTACTGCATGGGATGAAAAGGGGGCTGCAATTGCAGGAAAGCAGAAATTCCATTTTTTCTCTAGATTGCAGGAAAGCAGAAATCCCCTAGGTTGGGTGTTTTTTTTTCATTAGAGCCATCAGTATTAGTTTCTTTCACCGGACAATCCCATCATCCCTTTCCATTATGTCTAGAAGAGTTATTCTTGGAGGCATTTATGACAGCCCTCAGTGTCTCTCTCTCTCTCCAACCCCAAAGATGCTGACACCTGGTAACGAATGGTGACAGTTGTAAAGACAAGCCAGACCAACCCCAAGTCCTAATAAAAATGATGAATCCCATCCTCTGCCTCATATCGATGGCGCACAGGTTACACGCAGAGGTGAGCCAACGAGGGGGAGGAGGCAGATTCTCACTGAAGAGCGGGTCTGGGAGGTGCCGTTACCAAACCCACCCAGCTGCAGGGTTCCCAGGGGCAGTGTTTTGATTTAATCTGGCCCTGAGTCAATAGTGATTGACGTTTCACCTGCTTTCCATATCTTAACTGGACTTCCTTACTCCTCAGGCATGGAATTAATCTTAGTACATTGTAATTACTGTACTGCTGGTGATGAACCGGTATGAAAAGCTATCATGGAGAGCATTAATAAAATGTACATTATGAAAAAGAACTCGGCATTGTCTGAAATTAATAACGCACCAGATTTTTCTCATCCATGCCTGCTCATTACAGGCCTGCCCTTGAGTTTTCTATTAAAATCACTTATTCAAACTACTTGTGTAGCTGCGTTTGGCATGAAGTTATGTGCTGTAGGTTTGCATCCCAGTTAGATATACCACATGAGTACTTATTAATCTGTTATGTCTTTCAGGCATTGATTTTAGTGACATTTATATAACGCCGGCATGACTAAAATGAACTGATTGATTCATGCGTATGGATTAGTTTGCCTAAGACTTTGAGGCTAGGTAGCTTTATCATGCACTGTAACACCGGAATTCATCACTGTATTATTTACAAGAGACTGAACTGGCTGCATCTCAGTAACTGAAGAGATCTTCACTGTTTTATTTATGTATAAATGTTTACTTAATCAGCCACCAATTTTGTTTAGCAGAACTTGTTAGCAAGTGGAAATTGTAAACAGTAACGTGGTTTCTATTTTAAAATTTATAGTCTTTCATCTATAGCAAAATCCAAGATTTCCAGAGTGTCTTTGTCTACTGGCAATCAACAAGCTCTCTTGTATATGCTTTCTAATAACTGCAATATTTCACATAAAAAAGAATACAACCCTAATACAGGAGATCTGAGTGGTAGTGTGTCAAAGTCAACATAAATATCCCAATAGTTAGAAACATTGCTGCAAGTTTAACAAAGCAACAAGGAGGCACCATTCTCTAGGCCCTTCACCAGCTTCGTTGCCCTTCTCTGGACATGTTCCAGAACCTCAATGTCCCTCCTATACTGTGGTGCCCAAAACTGAACACAGTATTCAAGCTGCAGCCTCAACAATGCGGAGGACAATCACTTCCCTAGTCCTGCTTGCTATTCCTGATACAAGCCAGGATGCCTGGGTGCGCTACTGGCTCATATTCAGCTGACTGTAAACCAGCACCACCAGGTCCTTTTCTGCCAGGCAGCTTTCCANCTTTCCCTCATCCACCAAGCGGGTCACCTTGTCATAGAAGGGATCAGGTTAGTCAAACAGGACCTGCCTTTCATGAACCTGTGCTGACTGGGCCAGATCACCTGGTTGTTCTGCATATGCCACGTAATGGCACTCAGGATGATCTTCTCCGTAATCTTCCCAGGCACCAAGGTCACACTGACAGGCCTGTAGTTCCCCGGATCCTCCTTCCGGCCGTTCTTGTGGATGGGTGTCACATTTGCTAACCTCCAGTCAACTGGGACCTCCCTGGTTAGCCAGGACTACTGGAAAATGATGGGATGTGGCTTGGTGAGCACTTCCGCCAGCTCCCTCAGTACACTTGGGTGGATCCTATTGGCCCCATAGGCTTATGTGTGTCTAAGTGATGTAGCAGGTCCCTCACCATTTCCCTTTGGATTATGGGGGCTTCACTCTGCTCCCTGCCTCGGTCTTCCAGCTTAGGGGGCTGGGTACTCAGGGAACAATTGGTCTTACTGTTAAAGACTGAGGCAAAGAAGGCATTAAGTACCTCAGCCTTTTCCTCATCCTTTGTCACTATGTTTCCACCTCTGTCTACTTTAGTAGGATGGAGATTCTCCTTAGTCCTTTTATTGCTAATGTATTTATAGAAACTTTTTTTCTTGTCCTTAACATCAGAAGCCAGGTTAAGTTCTAGTTGCGCTTTGGCCCTTCTGATTTTCTCCCTCCATAGCCTCACAGCATCTTTGTAGTCCTCATGAGCGGCCTGCCCCTTCTTCCAAAGGCCATAAATTTTCCTTTTTTTCCCTGAGTTGCAACCATAGCTCTCTGTTCAGCTAGGCCGGTCTTTGAAGCTGTATCTTGGGCTGTGTCCCCTGCGACAGCTTGAGGAAAACCTGGTCAAAGGGGACAAGGAAAGCATCTGCTCACCATGCATTGCAGCTGGGAAAGTAGCCAGGCTACAATGTGGGTTTAAGGGAATAACACTCCGAGGAGGCATAATCCCAGGCTCCCAATTGATGGCGTGGGTTTGGTTTGGACCACACTGCTTCTCCTGGGGACCAAGGAATAAAAAGACTAAAAGGATTTATTAAATTAAAGAGGAGATTTTTCTGTTAGGAGCCATTTAGAAATATTTTTAGTGCAGAGGCACATAAGAAGTGACATGTTAGAGGCATATAAAATTGTAAGTAGTGTCCAGAGAAGGTGAATTGAGTGCTGCAGTTCACTGTAGGTAATACAGCAAGTGGCACTATGTGGGGAAATGAAGAGGTGAAGTCTTAAATGTATTTAAAGGCAATGCTTCATTTCCCAGCATGGGATTAAACCGCAGAGTTCCTGACCCAATACACCAGTAAGATGATGTACAATGAGCTTCAGTAAAACATTATACCTTTTTACAGTTTAAAGAAAGAAACAAAAAAAGGAGGGAAAAAAAAAAAGTCTGGCATCTACAGGCTCTTGTTGCAGGGTCAGAAATAATTGCTAGCTCACTGAGGAACCAAAGAAACACCCCTGCTGAGTCTTCAGCCATAGTTCACACTGTTGTGATTTTTTTAAACTTTTTTTTTTTTAGGTAAAAAATCACAATAGTACTAAGTATGCCTGGGAAGTCACTTACCAGCTGGCATTGCTAAAAGGGGTGTAAACCTTGGATGTCAGCACCCTGGGCTATTGCTTCAAGAGCACGAGCTCATGAGACAGTAGTGGGTACACGTGCCTTGCAACCATTGAACCGACCTCTGCAGAGGTGTTGAGTTAGCCCACAGCACACGGGTAACATCGCTGATGGTTTATTTCCTTGGCCAATGCATGGCTTGTAAGAGCAAACCTCATGTCTCTCCCATGAGCAAACCAAGAAGGGCCACCACCCTTCTGCCTTGAACCCTCTTTGTGCACCAGCTAGTTAGTATTTAAAGCCAAGCACATCCCCTGTATTGCAAGTTCACACACTCAAAGTAAGGGGGGGGTTGAGTTGGTTGGTTTTTTTAATATGAGACTTCTTAGTGTGGGGCCAAATGATGCTGTATTGGTCAGTGATGTGGAAATATGGTGGGGACAGTTAAGCCTCAGCAACATCATTTCAACTAGGACTAGCGCTTATCCTTTCTTGGGACATAGAACTACCTTGTTAGTCACTTTTGTTGGACAACTTGTGATTGTGATCTAATGCAAGGTGCCCTAAATGGGGTTTTGTGGGTTTGGTTTTGTTTTTTTTACACACAGTGACACAAAATTAATCAAAAACATCAGTACAAGCTAAAAAGTCAGTGATGCTTTATGAGATATTTACATACGAAGCAGCTCATATATGCACCAGTTTTGTGGCTTTCAGGCTTCAGGACAGATATTAAAACGCATGATCTTCAAGTATGCCATGGGCTGATTTTGACCTGAGGCCATGGTGATGTACCAAACTACAGCCCTGGAGCTGAGAGGCTTTACCCCCTCTGAGGAGGACTATAGCTGTTGGGTTAGACATGCCTTTGGGATGCTCACAGCTGGGCTCCCATGATTTCTTCTCATCTAGCTTCTGTCTCTTAACTGTAGCTTCCATAATCTGCAGGTTTGTTCATTGTTCATTTAAGGCAATTAGGAGACGCACCTGACAAGGGAAAAGGTAACAACAACAGAAGTATATTGTACGAAGGCTAGGAGCTGCTTTAACCAGCTCTATGCCCACTTGGATATTAACTCTGGTCCCTAATAGGAGGAGTGACAGTGGCATGTCTGGGTGTTGCTTAGAGGCCACTTAGCAAGCCCAGGGGGATGCTGAGGATGGTTTCCTATATGCAGACCAAAGCGATGAAGCTGGTAGTGCTTGCAGCAAATTTATAGCTCCTGGCTGAACTGGAGACTAACCTTTAGGAAGATGTTTCAAGGCTGACTGCAGTTTTTGAGGAATGAGGAGCCTGTTGGACCCCTTGGTAAGCCACCCCACATGCTAGCTGTTTCTGCCGACATGCAAGTTTGCCTCGTGTCTCAGCAATTAGATTTTATTTCCTGTCTTATGTCCTGTTTATCCATGCTAATATCTCTCCTAGATCTTTTTTGGATAACATCTGCTGTGTAGGAAGATATAAAATTGTAGGAAGGGCTGAAAATTTGTCACTGTAATGTCACCAAAACTGTCTTGACTAAAAGGTGTTGATGCAGAAGTCTGATTTTTTTCTCAAGCTTCCCTCCATGCATATGAGCTTTTAGTTAGTCATGTTTCAAAAGAAAACGAAGGCATGTCTTATTTTTTTCAGCTGTAAAGCTAAAATGAAGCTGTTGTGTGCTTGCTTCCTTCTGCTTGGATGCACCTGCTGGCATCTGCTGCTGTGGGAAGCTGAAGTCACCAACAGTGAGGCTAAATTCAACCTCTCCAGTGTGTGTGTTCAGGGGGTAAATATCAACATGTGCAAGGTGGCGTGTGGGGTAAGGGTAGCTGACCCTCATGCTGATGTGATCTGCTTAGAGCTTTGCTGTCCAGGGAATGCAACAGCTGCACTAGAAGGTCTTAGAAAACCTAGTTTTCCTTGCTAGATCCATTATTACCCTTGCATATGTGTTATTGTACGGATTCGCTTTTAAGCTCCAGTGCGCACTCCCACTAAGCACCACCCAAGAGGATCAGTGGCTGCCCACTGCTCTATACCTATGCTGAATATTAAGCAGCTTCCTAAATGCAATGAGGCTGTTATGGCTGAACAGCTTCCCCATGTGCTGGCTGCGTAGACATCCAGCAAAGAAATCAAAGGCATGATGTCACCAGTATTTCTTATCTAAAATTAAATATCTGTCTTAGGTCCCCAGACGCGCAGAGACTTTGTATTAGAAACATATACCGAGAGTTCAAACTCTGAGTCATCTCATATATATTTCACTCAAGCCAAGGGAATAGCAGAGAGAATAGACCTGCAAAAGAGCAATTCTCTATTCTAGCAAGATGAGGGAGGGAAAACTGTTCGGGGAAAATACTAATGGGTTCACAAGCAAAAAATCCTGCCAATGAAATTGTGGCTCTAATATTCTATACCTTTGCAGTAAAGCCATGATTTGCTGCAGAAAGTGCAGCAGAGAATAAATGGGTCAACTTGTGCTCATTAACAGTGGAGACAGAGCAAGTGGCATTTAAAACAAGCCCACTCAGAGGGAAAGAGAAATAATGATTTATTCTGAAGTCGTAAAGTGTTTGTTGTCACAATTAGCCTTTCAAGAGCAAGTCAGAGAGCTGTGCGGTGCCGTCGGCTGGGCAGGATTAAGCCAAGCTTTGGACATGCCGAGGGCTGCAGCTCTCCACTGCATTGCTGGTCATGCGAGCTGGCTGATGCTGTGCCCTTTTTCAGCGTATGCCACAAGTGTTTCAGTGTGGTCATCAAGGGCTAAAATAGGAGACATGATGCTGGAAATTATTTCTCCCCATCTCTACTAAGGAGTAAATTGTGCCAGGCTCTGCGTCACCCGACTCACATATCAGCAGCTGCACTCCGGCACAGTGAATGTCTCTGGATCAAGAGTACAGTTCCTCTAGGGAGAGGATATTTGGGTGAGTGGTCAAAGAGGACTTTTAAGATCCATCTCCCTTTTGCCTCCTTAGTATCCCCTTACTGGCTCCTACTTAGCCCCTCGCTCTATGGTGGCTCATCTTCCCTCCTTGATCTCATGCCATGCTGCTCATTTGCTTCCCACCCAGGCAAGTTCATGTGTTGTGGGCACATCCTAGCTCCTAAATAGTTTTCTCCAAGGGAGCTAGAGATGTTCCCTACTCAACAAAAGGGTTTTCTCCACCTACGTGCATTTCAGACTGTTTAGGTGCAGGGAGGAGCTGTGCACTGGGCTCCCTTGGGTGATGCGGCCTGTATAGGAATGTATGGGGCAGGAGGCAGCCCAGCAGCATCTCTGGAGCCACAGGGGTAAAATCCCTGCCATGGGCTATTCTCCAGCTCTTACTGGATTATAGCCCAGGCCTGAGGCCCAACAGATGCACTGTCAGGTATGAAGTATTGGCGTAAGATTTGTGCTGGCTCCACAATGGAAACCAATTCCCTTCTCTAATGCACAGTCATTGCATTGCATAAAAATCATTATTACACATTGTGAAATCTAATTACATTATTGCACACTGTGTATACACTCTAATAAAGTCAGTGGATGCAATAACAGTGCTAGTAATACACCATTCCACTGAAATTACTATTGCTGTCAATTTTACTTCTATTTTTTTCTTGATTTACCCTGAAAATCATGGCTTTCTGCTTGCTTGCTTTGGCAGATGGATGAAGTGACAAGACCTTACAAGGATCACAGCACCCCATAGCTCCTATTACAGTTGGGAACATGTGAAAGAGGGACTACCATGCCCACACTCTGATACCCAGTGGTGAGACATGCCCCTCGTGAGGGTTACCAATGCTGTCCTGAGATGGTTTCAAAACCAGCTGGGCTCAATTGCCCTTGAAAGTGTCCCTTATCTTCACTGATTTTAGATCCTTGGGCACCAGTATTCTTAGATGTCTGAAACCAGATCAGCTCAAATGCCTCCACCCCTCTGGTGTTGTGCTGTGCAGGAGGAGGAAGATAGATGGTCCTTAGGCAGATAAATATTTGCATGTGACTGTGAATTTGATTGCACTGGGGTGGTCCTAACCAGGACTGGGCAATGGGACCTGGACTCAGCTGAGGACACAAGGTAACTTCCCAATTAGACCAATGTTGAGAAAAAAGCAGGAGGAAAAGCAGCAGAACTGACATCTGAGGTGTTGAGCCAAGAGGGATTTAGCTCTCAAAGAGTATTTTCAGTTCTCTGCTTCCCCATCATTAACTTCTCATTGTAAAGCTTGTCTGATGAATACAAGCTGATGGTGCTAACCTGCTGGTCTTTAGTCCTCTGCTGTCCTTGCAAGCTGTCACACAAATGTGATACAAGCTCTTTTTAGTAGTGGAAGAGATGAAGAGGGGCTCCTTAAACACCTCAACATCTCCGAGGGGGTAGGTGAAGAGTTACAAGCCACTGCAACGATATTTGCAATGTGGCCTGAATCCATCCACTGAAGAAATCACACTGGGAGCTGAGGAGAGACAGTTGTAGGGGTCATGATGATCTTCTGAAGATCCCTTCTTTTCAGGTGTGGCAAATGAGCCCAGGGCTTGGCCACTGGAGAAAATGAAATGAAAAGGGAAAGTGTCAGACCATAGACTGAGAAAAATTATTACCTTGTATTTCCTTTCCTAGATGATTCAAACACTGAAAGACATTTTCCTGTCCCCATCACAACCTCTTCAGAAGGAAAGGGCTTGAGCCTGCAGTGTTTCAGTATGTCTTTACTTCTAAATGAAATGACATGCCAAAAGTTAGACCCTGAACAACACCTAAGCATTTACAGGAGAAAACTTGGTACTGCATGAGTCTCCTGAAAGGCCCATTTGCTGAACCAAAGGTTGTTTAAGGTCCTAGTGCTGGAAGCCAAGCATAGCTGGTTCGTTGCTTCTCCTGATGTGCCAAGGCAGCTCCATGCAAGGTTGGTCCCTGGCATGGGGTGGGCACAGTTTTGGCTTTTTCACGGTGTAGATATTATTTTACGTTGGGTAGTACATCATGCTCCAGGAACCCGCCACCACAGGATTCTCTCTCTCCTAGTCCAGTGTAGAAAGCATCAAATGCACCACGCCAAGTCCCAGCTGCGACGCTGTCCCTCTTCCAGGCGCATCCATCCACGTTTACCGCTGAAGCATCTTGTAAAACAACACTGATTCATCTTGTCTGCTCACAGCCTGCCTGGAAGTGGCCCACGTATTAGCTTTTGCCTGCCTGTCTTGTTCAAAGAAAATCTGCGTGTATGTCTGTGAATCACCTGTGGATCAAAATGCGTAATTCCCACCACAATGTTCAGACTGTAGAGGACCTTCCTCTCTTTAATACCACAAACTGTGTCTACAGATGTGTTGCAAAAATATTCTTTGTGGTAGCCAGTGGGGTATGAAATAGATTCTGGCTATAGATATTACATTTCTAGGCTTTCTACCCTGACACAGGCTCCTCGCAGACATAGCTTTGGGGGAGCAGAGGCAGATGGAGAGAAGGTGCTGAGATGAAGAAAATTATGGGGGACTATCAAGGAAGAGGAAGGTATTTATCTCTACTGTAGGAATCCCAGCAGTTATCAGACTGCATCAGGAAAAAGATGTGGGCAGGTAAGCTTTAATTCTTCCAGCCACTGAATAGTTTTTTAATCACTATGAGCTTGTAATAAGTTAATTAAAATCTTGGTTAACTATTCAGTAGTCCTCCACTGGGAAGGTGTGTGTGAACATAGTCGTGTCCTCTTGGCCCTCTGAATTCTTGTTCTGCATACACATTTCACATTAAAGATGCCACCACTCCTTTTTCTGTTTCCTATCAGTCTCAGAAAACACAGATCTCTATCTCTGGTAGCTGTCTGGCAATCCTTCCTGCAGGAGGTGTTTGTCCTCTGGTTTCATTTTTTCCTTCCTTCTCTTGGACAAAAGTCCGTAGAAAAGAGAAGTGCAAAAAACTATATATGTAAAATCAAAGGGAAATTGGGAGACAATGAGGAGGGAGGTTACAGATGAGGAATAGGAGGAAAACACCATAAGCAATCCTGTCATTCTTTTCTGTGGGGTAAGAAGGTCAAGATTCCTCAACACACAGCTGAGTGCTAGTTATAGCTGTCGAGTTTGTATTGAACCTACTACCTGATTTTTCCCTGTAGTAAATTACTGTGGAAGTCAACAGTATTTCTGCCTTTATTGCAGAATCATGGCTATCAGATACAGAACAGACAAAAGGGTTGCCTTGATAAAGGCCTCTCCCCTGCTGGAATGATTTATGAGCAGTGTCGTCTTTCCAGGTCCTATTGTAGCAGGGATCACGGGAAGGAGTCTGGTCTCAGTCTCCCCTTCTCTGAAACAGAGGTGTGAATATTGCTTGTGGACAAACAGGGGCTTCCTGAGCCTGTTTAACTTCATAAATCATCTGGACTGGGACACGGCAGCCAACACCAGTCAGCCCGAGCTGCAGATGTGCAGAACACAGAGGCTGCTCAACTCCTGTGGGCTGGGAAAGGTCAGGAGACCTGGAATCACTGCCTTGGCATATGGCTGGTGTGCAATGGTAGTACCCTACAGACAGGTGACTTTTTTCTTGATCACCTGTTGATTAATCTTGCTCCACACTAATGGGTAATAATGCACCGTTAGTGGAGATAAACTGCCTCACTAATGAACTGAATTGAAGAATTTGTACACACCATAACCTTGCCATATACCTTGTGCCCTCTCCCTCCTTCACTACCATGTCCTTTACTGATCGTGAGCTTTTTCATATTAGGTTCTAACCTTTTCTTTTTTTTTTTTTTTCATGGATAATTCTATTAGTCTCCCATTCTGCAGGTGGAATTCAGCCCTCACAGAGAGTTTGGTATCCCACCAGTCCCAAAATTCAGCAGCCTTCTTCACTTATGTTCTGAGGCTGGGGAAGAGTGGTGCACCAAAACTTTGCAAAATGCCCTAGCTGCCGAGAAATACTGTGACATGGCAGGAGTGACAATCCTCCTCCACTGATATCTGTTATGCCACTTGGAGAAAAACAAGAAAAATCCAGGCCCTCGCTAGAAATGTGAGCCTATTGAGGAATTAATGAAATCTCACCATTTGGAGACTTACAGATGCCATTCTGTTGGGAGTGCACTGAGGCTGCCATAAAATCCCTTTGGATAAGATTCAGTAAACATCTGGTACCTTTTTTTAAAAATAAAACCTATAATAGTTTTAGGTCTTGTTGTCTGCCCATGCTGGTAATGTGCCTGCGAGGTCTAATTAGTTGACAAGTGACAAAAGTGGCTACTGTAGCGAAGGGGAGGCCGGGTGCCAGGAATGTTAGATAGGTTGGGCAAGAGCCACAAAAGCTGGCAGGTGATGGATGCAGGAAAGGTGTATTATCCCCTGCTTTGTTACAGATGCGGGGATATGTGGAAATGACGCAAAATGATAAACCAAAGGCTCAATGTTTTGCTATTCATCTTATGTAAAATTGGATCTGCAGCCTTCTGTGAATATGATGGTTAGGTTCTCTAATAGCTGTTCAGTGCAAAAAAAACCCTGACCTTCAGCCTTTATTGAGTACCTCTCAATGCTTGTGAAAATAAGATGGAGAGAACTTGCACCTGAGTTTAGAATAAGTAAGATTTGTAAAAACTCGTGACACTGATGTAGCTGTATTCTTGTTTGCTATCAGTGAGAAAATCCCCATTGACAGTCAGCAAAAGCTGAATTGGGTGAAGGCAAAGGGGAGTAACAGTGTCTACGGGATGGGATTATTAGCTGTGGACAGCAAAAGCCAACTACCTGCTTTGCTTGGGTCTTTTCCTTGAATTGTTGCTTATTCCTAAATTAATACATTTATTATCCATATATTTATGTAGATATATTAAAGATGTTGCTGCATCCTTTCAGGCAAAGAGGAGGTCTAGGCACCTCAGAACACTTTCCAGATCTGGGGTGGACTTGTTCAGCCGGTACCTACCTTTCCATCAGTGTGATAACTACACTCTGACCATCTACGCCAGGGCAGAGCTGGCCTTGTCAGCTACACAGGGATGCCCAACATGTGTGAAACTGCAGGTTCAGGTGCTCTATGCCATCTCTTTTGACTGTCCCAGTCCCAGCGTTTGATTTTTCAGTGCTGGATCTGTAGCCTGGCTGAGCTCTGCTTGGCCTTTAGCTTAGTTACGACACTGGAGGTAAGTAGTGTTCATGTATGGATTTGAAAAAGCATTTTTAAGAAGCGTCTTAGCACTGCTTAGCTCATTACTGTAGATTTGTTTCAAGGAAGTAGATCCTCTTCATTTGTCTTGGCTCATCTTGAACAGTTAACATCGAGGGGGTAACAACACGAGTCTTGGGGACAGAGTAATGGTGGGTAACGTACATCTCTTGGTCTCTGTTTCCCAGCACTCATGCTGAGATTGCAATACGTTGTCCTGGTGTTCCTGTGCAAATCCACTGGTAGATTCAGAGATTTCACAGCCATTGGTCTCATACCTACAGCAACATCTGGCTCATCATTGCTAGACTCCCCAGACCACGCTGCAGAATTGGGTTTGATTTGTGTTGAAGCTACCCTGAATCACAATTACCGATGGGAAGGAGCAGGTGCATAACAACAGTTGTGAATAAAGTTGTGTAAAGGGGATCATCAGAAGTGAAGATGAGATCACTTTGATACCTGCCATCAGATTTAAAGTCAATAGCCACATTTATTTCCCTATATAGTCAAGAGTTATCTCCCATCTCGCCATTGTTCCACAGGGAGGGCATGCTGTGGACGGTAAGGAAAATTCCACCGGGGACAGGAAAACAGCACCTCCCTCTCCTCCTGTAAATCAGGAATAACCTCACTAAAATCAAACAGAGTTCTCCAGGATAAAACTTCATAAATGAAAAAAGGAAAGGTTTTGCTCTCATTTTCTCCTGTCCAGGGCACCATGAAATGAACATTTTTGAATTTAAAATGCTGCTAACCTTAAAACTGTGTCCAACATTTAAAAAAAAAAAAATATATAGACTCCCAAGTTCCTGTTTTAGCAGCCAGTTAAGTGGCCTGATTTGGTTTTGGTCTAATAAATGGGGGCAAAAGAAGCAATTGAATCTCCACATCCAGAAACCCAGTGCGTTACTCCAGATCTCGGTTTAGTTTGTCCCTTCTGAACAAAATGAATGATGTTTAGTGAAGCTCTCTCTGCCTTAGATATCCCTCCGAAATTACAGCACAGCCAGAGAAGTAGGAGAGAGGGAGATGGATGGAAGTGGGTAAAACACATTAAAATCTTTTAAAAGAAAGGCTTTGTTCTTTGAGAATAACAACAATAATACCTTTCCATGATACTCAACTGTCTTTAATGTTTTCGTCCCTTTATTCCTTTAGAAGCAGGGGAAATCCAAAACCCAAACAAGGCAACAACACTACACTCTGTCTTCGTTTTCTTACAACACAACACAATTCAAGGGCAGAACACTTAAATTTTTATTTTAAGATCACAGGAAACGAGATGCCATCATCTTTACATTCCTGGAATGATCTGCTTCTCAAATGAAAAGCCGGGATAATGATTATTATTTAAAAACAACAGGGATGACAAAGGCAAAGTAAATGCAGAAAGAAAAATTATCCTCGCACCACCTGCGTGTTTGTACATGTATACATGTACATAAAAAAAGAAAAACCTACTGAGTTTTTGAATACAAATGAGACTGGCAAGAAGTGTTTTTCCCCGAGCCATTGCATATTCCACAATCCTGTCATGAAAATGTCTTTCCTCCCACCTCTGACTTTCTATTGTTGCTTTTCAACCAAAACAAAGTGAAAGGAGATGAAAAGATTGAAGAGGAAATGGTAAATAATTTTCAAAGGCAATCTCTGTCAGTTTTTTTTAAATCATGTGCTGGCATGATGACAAAAGTTACCAGTGTGTGCCTAGAATGATATTTGGTGATTTGTTTTGCTATTTCTTTTTTAGTTAAATAAGAGCAATGTTCATAACACAAGAATGCCTCTTTCCCAATTTCAGGAGGGGAGGGGAGGGGAGGGGAAGGGAGGGGAAGGGAGAGGATCCATTTTGGATGTCCTAGCTGCTACAAAGTGTCCAGCCTCCTTGAACAGCCCTACATGCCTCAGAAACAGGGCAAGCAGCAGAAGTGATGCCGTAATATTGGTACAGGCGTGAGATGAGCAACCCCAAAATTGAGCGAGCTGCTCAGCCTAATTGTGCTTGTGAGTGCATATGGGATACCTGGCTAAAACCCTGATCAATGCAGGATTAATCCCTGTAACAGTACTTTCCAGTTTCTTATCCAGTGACTTTTGCAAGCAGCACCTAAAAGAGTTAGCTGCTGGCATGCACGTCATTTGCAGGCACGCTAGTTTTATTACCTTTTGTTCCAGTGCATATTTCATAAGCTTATCTTATTTTGGAATAGTTTGCCCTAAATGGTGCTTTTTTGTTTTCACACATGTTGCAGCTGCAAAAGCAGGCAGGGTTGTGCAGTGGAAGAAATGTTCAGCACAATTTATTTTTTTTCTTTTTACACGAGGAATACTTTCTCCCAGCTTTTTATTCTTTTTCCCCATGTCTTCTAAGCAAATGCTTGCTTACCAAGAACTACCACAGCCTGATACTTACATAGACAATTGTGCCAGAGAGAAATACAGTTGTACTTTCTTCTGCTTTGGTATATGGTTTTGCAGAGCAGGCGTATGCTCCTCGATGGGCTTGAGGTTTTTATGTGCGAATAGAGGTCTTGGTTGACTGCCCCAAAACCTAAAATCCCACAGAAATCAAAAGAACAGAAGAGTGTCCTTGAAGTGAGACATGCTAAAGCAAGTTCCTTAATGGCAGCTGCTGTTTCCAAGCTTCCTCAGCTATAAGCACCTACAAATTCACCCCTGGGACTTCACAGGTTTGGCTATTTGTGGTTTGAAATCTCACCCTGGAAAGCTCCAGTCTTCTGTATGCGAACAGAAGGTGCAGGAGGCAATGATGCTGCTTTGGGGTGTCAATGCGACCCCACCACACACTCTTTAGTGTTTGCTCGTGACAGAGGAGCTGCGCTTAAGTGGAGCCTCCCTTAGCCACCACAATCTCTGTATCTCCACCGCCACACTCCAAATCAAACTCTTGCACTTCCAGCAGAGGTACATCAGCAGAGAGCCTGTCCTCTCCCAGATGTACGTTTCCCACTCTGGTTTCAAGCCTGGGTTGCAGCGCTGAAGTAGCAAAGCTGGAAATGCCCTCATGGGACATAGAGCCTGGTTTGCTAGCACACCAACAAGCACATCAATACCACTGGGATCACCCCAAAATTACCCACACTAATGAAAAAGGACCTTGCAGGTTTGGAGCTGAGCTGCTAGAAATGTTTGCTTTAAAGACCAGGCAATGATAAATCACTTGGGTATGAAATGAAATGCAAGGTCCACCTTCATAATGAGAAGCCACCTCACTTTCTGCTGGTGTTGATCATGGGAACCCTGCTTGCCCACAGTTTTTCTCAAAGAAATACGGCAAATTCAATTAATAGCTTCAGTCCATCTGAATATTACACATGTTCATGACTTAAAGAATGTGTAACAGCATTTTATAACAATATCTAATAGAGATTAGGCCTAGAAAAGAACTCAGTGTAATCCTGTTATATAAAGCAACAATATTTTGCAGGCTATAAATCAAATGCTCCCCACAATAGAAAGCTCCTTCATTACCTTGTAAGCCAGATAAACACCAAAAAAAAGCTTAACTATAAGATATCTGTTGTGAAATAATAAACAAATCACATTTAATTGCTAGCAGCCTACCAGTTTGCTTGCAGTCATGCAACCTCCCTTTCTTCCACGACAGAGCATGTGCAAATCTTTTAGAAACTCCATGCATTAAAAGTGCAATTATGGAAACAATTTATAATCAATACATGGTTATTAGGGTAACCTGCATATATGGGACATTTCATAGCAATTATAATCCCAACAGTCCTTTCTGAGAGCAAAATTTGCATCTTGGTTATTCCCTTTCAGGTTTCAGTCCCAGCAGTGCCACCTACTGCTGAGATAACTTTGAAAGCTGAATTTATTATTTCCTTGGGGGAAAATTTTCAGAGACCATTATCTGCAGGTGGAAGACAAGCTCATAGGAAAAAAAAAAAGGTTGCAAAAGCTCAGCAATCTCTAACTAAAATTTCCCTATCTATACATGGCTAAAACCAAAAGGGAAAAAAAAAAAAAAGAAAAGAAAAAACCCCAGAAATCCCTCATTTGTAATCTCACATTGCTGAAACCAAGCGTTACCCTGATCATTCCTCATTCACTCATGATAATTCATTACTCAGCTGGTGGGAATTGTCCCAGCTCCAGTGAATACTATGGAGTTATACCAGCTGCTATGAGCTGAACTTCTGGCCCAGAATTGTTAAGAAAAGGTATGTAGAATTACTTTTTTATTTTGGAAACAAAAATAAATTACTTCTGCTGACAAAACCTATAGCCTTGCTTATTTCTTAGTGATGGGAGGTTAGTGCACTCTTCTAAGAATAATTATTAAGTAATTTGGTTAGTGAAGGCTGTGAAGGACTGCTGCAGTAGGATCTCAGCATCTCTGGTGTAAGTGAAAGGGATGTGGAGGTTCTGGAATGGTTTTACCAGACCACTTGCTGGCAAGGGAAGAGACACTAAGGATAGCCTTTAAGATCCTGAAAACAAGGGAAACACCAAAATGGTGTTTGTTTGGAAACAATCTGAGATTTTTTTCAGGTAAAAATGCGTCCTCCTCAGGTGGTACCTTGGTGGTGTTTGTGTCTCATTCTTCTCCAGCACCACATCTCCATCCTATGAAAACAGCTTGGGAGTTGGACTACTTCCCCCAGGATGCCTGTTTCCAAGCCAAAAGGGACGTTTGGCTCTGCTCCGGGAAGTTCAGTCTGGCCAAGGAGCTTCAGCTGTGGGGAAGAAAGGTACAAAATGTTGTGCTGTACCCAAGGCTGACCTTTAGGATTGCTTCCAGCAGGGCATTTATTACAGGGTAAGGAGTGAGAGGAACAAACATTTCTTGGCCGAGAATGTCCATTTTGCAAACTGTTTTGCTATCAAAATAAACTTTGAAATAACACCATTCTGGAATTTATTTATATCTTCATTCAAGTGAAGTGAGATGTTTCTCTAGCATCATCTTCACAGCATGCTACAGGTGAGGTGAAGTCCCACCAAACCTGGCAGACACTCCTTGTTTAGGAAGCAGGAGGTGAGCCGTATTTTGCAATAAGATGGCTGTAAGAATAAGACTGGGATCTAAAACAGGGTCATCTGAAAGGCTGGAGAGACCATAACTGATCTGGGTGAAGAGAGTTAGCTTGGAGCTGATGACAAATGCTGGGGAGTGGTTAGTATTTGGCAGGGCTGCATTATTTACATGCAGACAGAGACTGAGAAGAGAGCATCAAAACTGCGGAAGTAGTAAGAAAAGCACAGGTAGCCTGACTGCAAGATGAAATCCAGAGAGCGGATGCTGTGAGGTGAAGGACTCAGTGAAGAAAATCTTGAAAGTTTTCAGAAACCCTTGCTTTTCCTCCCTGATGTATCTTTACTGCCTGTCACAGCAAGAAAAGCACAAGAAAGGATGGAGATGGCCAGGCACCACCAGCGAAGCCCTAGCCTTTTGCAGAGGGTGTTGCGGGCAGGCAGGAGGCCCCAGCGAGTAGGACTGGAGGTAATTGCACAGTGGATGTGCATGCAGAAGAGGGAGGCATCTGCTTTGCGATAAGGGTTGTGAAGAGAAGAGGCACTGTTGTTTCTGTAAGGTGAGTAGTGGAAACCTTGGGGTGGGGACAGGAGTTGTTATTGTCATTAGATACAGCTAAACACTGCTAAGGCACGCTGCCTACCTTAATCCAACCAAGCTGTGATGCTGAGGGCTGAGCCCTGGCTTACTGCACACGAGTGATGCCGGGAAGGTCCAGCATAGAACCACTTGCATGCTCCCTTCCTGCTTGCTGTGGTCTGTTCATTGGTGTTTCTAGTACAACCCTGCAGATCATCACCATGGGATCTCCCTGGACTGGCACATCACCCGGTGGCTTTCTTAGTGAAGCCTTTTTTAGAGGAAGATGTATGACCCAGTAGGGTTGCAGGTTACTGCAGCTCACCATGGTCATTGCTGCTATCTCTGGCTGGTTTGATTTCATTGGTTTGTTGCTTTTTTTTTAATGTGACATGGCAGTACAATTTACAGTAAATCACCTTGTTGCATGAGGGGAGTGGCAGTGTTTGTAGCCTGCTATGAACTGCCCTAAAGCTGTGTGTATTGTCTCCTGGAAATGTGCCTGAGACAGGCTTTATTCTCATCTGACTTTGCTTACATTTGATTTCTACTGGAAGTAAATTTTCTTAGCCCTCTCTTCCATTTTTATTCAGTACCTGAATTTCCCAAGACCCAGCAGCATGGTCATGATAGGGTTGGTTTGTTTTTCTTTTTAGGTTACCTGTCCTTAACTCTAAGTACTCAATGTTCTCCTATACCCAGCTCTCCAATTTGACATCCGGGACTTGTTCTCTACCACTTTTCAGTGCAGATTTTATAATTTTAAATTAATCTTTCCCACAAGGTGACAGGGCAAAACAATAAGATAGGAACAAGGAGAACACCTGTCCTACAGGATAGAGTTTTGGTAATATATATATTGGGCTTTATGCAAATCTCTATGAACCATATGCTTCTTCCCACCTCAGCAAACACCCTCTATCACAAGCCAAAAACCAATTTTTTGAAGAATAGTTAACGGCCAGTTGTCTTTTTGAATTACTTTGGTGTCAGTATGACCTTTATTTGTAGGTGGGCAGAGAAGGATGAGGTAGAACAGGAGAGACATGGAGGGTTCCCACTATCACTGAAAACACTCAGCTTAGGAGCCTGGAACAACACTGGGTGCATCGACCATCTTCAGAGGATCCTCACCTCCCAGTAAGGACCACAAAGCCTGGGATGGTGAGGCTGCTGTTTTACACAACCTAGTGCAATTGGAAGAGTCTGTCTGCTGGGAAATTCATTGATGTCCCAGACTGATGTCCCCTCATCCACCCTGACAGGAACTGCTGATGCACACTCCAAAGATGTTTTTGCTTAACTTTCTGGGTATCAGCTAGACTGTTCATCCTTCCAGCCAAATTAGCTCTTTTTATTGCATTTCTCAAATGCATATCCAAGACCCTGCATTTGCCAAATGAAAAAAAGAAAAGAAAAAAAGAGTTGGTGGGGGAAGTCTTTTCTGGGCTTCTTACAAGAGTGATTCCAGCACCGAGTGAAAAATAAACTTTAAAGCATGATTTGCCACTGTCCTTTCAAATCTTCCCATTTGGCCCTGGCTAAACATTTCAACTCAGAATAACTCCAGCTGCTTCCTTGCCTGTGAGAGATCTTGAATTTCAAAACACCCCCTCCATACACCCTGTGTCTTTGCTGGGAGCCCAGCTCCAGTCTGAGGGATTAAGTGTGGACGTTATTAAATTCTGCTGATCGGTGATGGAAGTGCCTTCAGAAAGCAGTGCTGAGCAGCTGCTTAATATTCGCTTTGTGGTGATATGGAGGCAAATGTCTTTTGCATTGGTTAGAAAAAGCAGTCTGTGTCATTCCTAGAAGCCCTGTATTGTGGAAACACAGCTCGGAGTCATTCTTTACAGGCTGGTTGCCAAAACTTCAGCAGAAACAGAAAAGCTTGCAAATAATAGGCTAGACTGTCTCTAGCAGGTGTCACTTTGGAATTAATCATTGGTGATAATCCTCAAAGACTGCAGAGAGGTGATCTGACCAAACAAAACATGTCCACTATTCACATAGTCCTTTGCAAGCAACTACCCTCCTTGATAATGCACCAGCTCTGACAGGAGGAAGCTTGACAAAAATATCTGCAATTTCAGTTACAGGGTAAAGAAAGAATAAATTGCTCTTTTTAGCTGGGG
>VYXH01012463.1:5592-47420 GCA_013397275.1 Burhinus bistriatus | reverse complement strand
GGGCGGGGGCGAGAATCCTCCCTACCCCCAAACAAATCAATATAATGTCTTGAACTGGGAAAGGATGCTGTGTAATTGAAGTACAGATCCTGCATGAAACCCTGATTCTAGCACAAGGTATTTAATACTTTCTGCCACAATAAAAGAAGAGAATTAATGGACTCGGTGGGAAATCTAGATGGCATTTAGCTCTCAATCAGACTATTATTTTACACTTGGCATTGATAGGAGTCAAAACGAGGCCACAAGCCCAAGACTTTCTCAGCTTCTTGTGAGTGCCAATTCCCTTTATATTCCCATGTTCCCTACTTGGAGGCTTCCCTTTCTCCAGCTCTCAATCACAGCAGCAGCAAACTGAAGTAATAAATTATGAAGCCACTTCAGGCTAAATGTGGGTAAAAAAAGCATGCATTTTCTCTCTTTTTAAGTACGTGGCTATTGCACATACATGTAAGATGTAGCTGACAGATTATATGGTAAAAAAGCAGATGTTTATTACAGAAAATTTATTCTATGAATGCATGCCTTATTAAAATGTGCTGCTTGTCCTATAAACGAGGGATTTTTTTCTCACTGCTCTGATTTTTAAGGCATGCATACGTATTTGGGGTGAATTAATGGGGACAAGTTCTCAATAAATTTTTGCACTTTCCAAGGACGAAAAGCTGGTAAATTTTTGCAATCTTTTTTTTTTTTCCTTCCTTTTCCCAGTATTCAAAAAGCCTGTAAGAAATGGGGCAGGTGAGGAAAGTTTATGAGTAAAAACAACATGGGCAACTCTCCAAATCCATCTTAGAGTTTATTTCCAAGGGGAGGATTTATTTGGAAGATGTCTTGATCATCAGCTGTCTCAGAAGCCATCACTGCAGTGGTCCTCAGGACTCCTTGGATGTATCAAAATGACTGTGTTGCTGTTGCTTTCCAAGCTTAGTGTTATGCTGACTGTAAACCACACAATACTGCATGTAGAAGCCATTATTTATAAGTCTGATGAGTCCTCATGATAGCTCCAAAAGTGGATGTACAAAGTTATGAATATCTCGCTCCAAGCCAAATGGCAAGTGAGGAGCAGAAATAAGGCTGGGATTCAAGAGCTCTCAGTTCCCATGCCTTTCATACAAATCCTGTCTTACAAAGATGAGATGCAAGAGCAACAGTGCAATGAAAAAAAATGCCGATGATGATCACCAGGTGCTGTGCACTCATTCTGATGCTATTCTGGGTGCCTCCCTTCAAGCAATCTGGCTTCCCTGTTGTTTGAAATACCTAAGGGTTGACACTTGAAAAACCAAGCTGTAGAGCAAATCAACAGCAATGCTTTCACCAGATCCCACAGAGCAAAGATGCTTGGAAAACAAGTAGGAGCCCTACTCCTGGAGGTCTTGTCAAAGAAAGGGCTGTGGGTTTGCCCTGGGAAATGCAGTACCATATGAGCAGCTCTTTGGCTTTGGGTTTGTTTCATTACAGCCACGTTTGTGCCTTTCACTAGCTTGAAAAAAGATGGAGAGAGAGAGAGAGAGAGCAAGCTGAGAAAATCAGTTTGAGAAAGACTTAAGAGGGGTTTCTCTCTCCTTCCCCAGAGCAAATGCTCGTAACAGGGGATTGCTTTGTGACATTGTTGGAGCTGCTGAGACATTTCCAGGGTAGGGAAACCCCATCTGAGTACCAAGAGGAATGGCTCAGCTGTAGGGCTCAGGTAACTCAGGGTGGGCCGGCTCCTTTCAAACTGCGGTGTTTTATTTCAGAAGTGAATCACGCTCTGCAGAGTCTTGAGCTTAGCTTGGCAGAAGAAGAGTGCTTTTGTCCTCTCTATCTTCTCTCCAAGATGACCTTTAGCTTTATAATCTGATGGGCTCAAGGGTTTGATAATCTCAGATTTGTTGGTAGTTGATATCATGTGTTGGCAATCCCCATTTTAAAAAGAATTGTGCGGAGGCAAAGATAAGCTATTGTCTCCAACTGTAGGGTTTTAATAAAGCCAGTGTATGGGAGGGCGAGGATCCAAGCCAATTATAACCTAATTGACCCTCCTAAGCCTTCTTTCTTATCTAAAAGCTCATTCTTTGCCAGTCAGGCTCATGATATCTGTGGCGTGGAAGGCGTAATTTTTAATGACCTGTTATCTACAGCATTCCTGATCCAGATAAATAAATGCAGGCATCCACGTCTAGATGGATGATTGATTTAGTTACAGTGGTCATAATTGGTCAATTAGGGAGAAGCAGTCTGCTAAAGCCAGCAAAATGAACACGAGACAGAGGGAGGCTGAGCACAGGATTTACCTTGACAGAGGAAGCAATTTAAACTAAGGGAACCCAGTGCTGCCTATTTAATATTCCGTGGAGTATGAAAAGGCTTTCCAGAAATAATTCTTCTCCATATATATTGTTGTAACAAGCTGTTATGGTTTGAGAAACCCACAAGGATTTATTGTCGTTTAGACAATTACTCTATCACCCGATGACCCCTCCCCACCCAGGAGGGGAATCGGGGAAAAACAAGGAAACACAAGAGTTGAAATATAAATAGATTTAATAGGATAAGATTAAATAATTAACATTAATAATACTAAAGAACCAGTATTGATCCTGATACCAATATAAAATATACAAGGAGTCGATACCAATATAAAATATACAAGGATTATAGTCAGCCAATTGTATCAGTAGGAAGCTGTGCACTCCCAGTAGTGGACAGTAAATGTCGGACACTGCGAGCGCTACAGTTTTGGGAGGAAGGGAAGGCCTCAGGGGACTGGCACCAGGGCAAGAAGTTCTCTGGATCGCTGCCATCAAGGAAGAGAGAGAGCACTTCACAGCAAACTTTCTAATTTATATTGACTGTGACATTCATGGTATGAAACAATCCTGTTGGCCAGCTTGGGTCAGGTGCCTGGGTCTCACTCATCCTCATCCCTGCACCTGGCTAGCTTGAAAATATTGAGACCTTGAAACCCACACACCATAGCTGGCTATAAAGTAAATATTTTCACAAATTCAGAACCAGAGTCTTCTAAAAGTGCAGTTTTCCCAAGCGTTAGAAAAGTTAGTCCTGTGTCACTCAAACCAAGACACAAGGAAAAATTAAGTTAGTGGCAACCTGAAATTACCGTTTTCCTGTAAGTTTTGATGGCTCGTTTGGGATTACGTCTTGGAAGCCCGAGAGCAGAGAAGGAAGGAGCATGCTCTGCTGATCGGCCCAGGGGTGTGTGGCCTGCCAACATGCTGCCAGAACATCTTGCTTACTAAATCAGGGCACAGGCATCCAGCACCTGCACAGCTCCTTGTATTTGTTGTATTGTGTCCAGCAGTGTTATGAAAGGGTTCGGACGAGAAAGGAGACGGGAACACGGCTGCTGTGGCATGATGAGGAATACCATATAGCAGCTCAGGCAGAGAAGGAATTGGAAAGCGAAGCTAGGAGCAGGTAGATTAATCCATCCAAAGGGCATACAGTGGCTTGGCTGGATACATGTTGTGAATTCAGAAGAACAGATTTGCTTCTTGCTTCTGAGCAGGAATACAAATGAGAAAATCAACTCCTACTACCTCCCCCTCTTAAAGACTGAAGCAGGACCCGGTGCGCTGCTCCACCAAAACCAGGGCAGACCCAGGACATCAGCCAGGCTTGCTGGGTGCTTCACAAAGTCTATTCATTAGACTCATTTGCTGGTTTCTCGTCATGGAGGTTTGCTCTGGTTTTGCTCTGCTTGCTCCCACTGGCTCTGCTGGGGGTGGACAGCCATTTTGAATCACTGATCCCAGGTGGCTGGAGCAAACATCTGCCTTTCCTCCAGACACAGCTGCTTTTGGGGTGAGGACTGCATTGTAAGGAAGAGCCTTGCCCTTAGCCAAACCTTGCGTTGTTGCATTTAGGGGACAGAGTGGAAAAGGAACTTTAGTCTGTGTTTAGTCCATGTATTCCCAGCTTCTGCTTGAAGCCTCCCTGCAGAGGGGTCTCTCTTTTGCTGTTGACTGGAGAGGGCACCTTGGGAGATGAACTTTTAGAGAGATTGAGTGAGGCACGTAGAGTTGAAAACGCAACTATCTCAGCCTGCTGTCAGCAAAGAAACCACCTTACACTACACACCAGTAGGCAACTGCCATAGCCACGAATTCACGTCCTATGCTTCTGCGGTGAGATCTGTCCTCTGAAGTCTGTAGGTGACTGCAGCAAGCACATACAGACCTCTGCATCGCCCCAGATTGCCTCTCTCCCCGGCTGTAGATGCCCCTTAGTGTTGGTGCAGGAGGCTGCTGACCAGCACGGGGCAGTGGCAGCACATTGACAGGGCAACTTCAGACCTCTAGAAAAATCCCAATGCAACATGCAAGAGGTCTGTGGCAAAGCAAGACCCCTTAGTGCTGAAACAAAAGGGCTGATCTGTCCCCTGTGTCCCTCCCTGAGCACTTGCAGGGTGAATAGCTCTGTCTTTTGGACAAATGACTCAAAGGCTCAGTGTTTCGCATCCTGCTCACAGTGACACAAGGGAGATCATGTGTGCATGTGCTCACATACGTGCATGCATGCGTGTACCTACAGAAAAACTTGCAGGATTTCTCCTGCCAGCTTTTGGATGACATCCTGAGGGGCTGTATCAGGTGGCACTTTCTCTTTTATTTGTTGGCTTGGGAGCCATAACCTTTTCCATTCCTGACTGGTTTCAACACCTGCATTTCCAAATGAGCCCCGTGCCGTTTCATGCCCAGACCGTTATTTGGGCCAGGCAAGTTATCACGTTGGGGTCACACTCAGGGGAAAGATTTGGTGCCATCACCTGCAATATTTAATAGAACCCAGCTGCAGCTTGCAATAAAGACATCCCTTTCTTCCTTCTTCCTCCAAGCCCCAGCCCTCAAAACACACTATTTCCACTAAGCACATGGAAGAGTTCCACAGGGAACAAACAAGAAGAGGGTGGCAGAAGTCACAGATTTGTGCCATTGAAAACATCTTTGGAATATTCTTTTTTGTCTCTTTACCATTTGTATCCCATGTCTGACTCTAATTTCTGCAGGTGTATTTGCTTTTGCCCATCCCTACGCTCTCTGTGTCTGGCGGAGGGAAATGGGCTAGCCCTCTTTGGCCATCCACAAAAAACAGAAGCAATGATTTTATTAAATGGAAATAATATGGTGGTTGACAGGAGGAGCCACACACATTGCCCTAGGTGCCAGCCTGCAGTGAGGTATGTGCTTTGGGACATTGGCAGAGCTCACCTACCCTGATGACAAAGGTGGTCTCCTAAACCTCAGCAGTGACTTTGCTGCTCCATCCTGAAACTTTGGCTTCTGCAGCTTCTCCTGCCATATTTTGGTTTCAAAATGAAATGACCAAACTGTACCAAGCCCCTGCATCATGTGCAGAAAATTGTCAGGACCCCATGGCATTAATAACCCCTAACTGCCCATTCCAGTCTCAGCTGCGTCCCCACCTGCACCATGCACTCACAGCACCCGTTTAAATCCTGGCCCTGGCCCCAGCCCTGACTGAGGGTGCCGGGAAGCAGGTCTGTGCTGGAGAATAGTTTATGGTGCCAACTGAGACTGTGGGGGTAAATACATGTCTTTCCCCTAGGCATTATGCAGGTTGAGTGACCCTTAATGTCAGTGAGTGGGGTTAAAGAGCAGGTGTATTTGCTCCTGCTTGCGGTGGGGTCAGAGTGTGCAAGTCAATGCTGATAGCCCAGTGCCTAAGCCTTTGGTCCACTACTTGCAAAACAAGCAGAGATTTAAGTAGCAGCTTCTCTGTTCTGAGTTCATCGTGAGCAATTTTTTCATTTATAACCATGTTACGAGGTATTGTAGTATTTATGTGACCCATGAATCGCTTGCAAGTGTTTGCTCATTACTCCAGTATGCTTGTTGGGGGAAAACTTGAGCCCCTTGGGAAGCTACTTTTTCTTTCTCAACCCCCTCCTGGCCCCCTAGATTGCCTCTGTTCCTCAAAACCCCTCGGAGGGACACATTTCAGACAGTTCCCACAGTAAGGGAGTAGGAGTTGGGGTGGCTCATTGTCTTGCTTGCATCTGCATCACACTCCTCTACAAAGCCAAAAATATGCACCCTCCTTTCCCAAGCCCACTCCCTGCCTCGCATTTGTTACTCTTAGTGTTGCTGTACCTGATTTCTGTTCTCCTGAAACAATGCTCAGTGCTTCCAGCCAGGGTAACCGGCTGCCAGGCTGCCTTGGGGGAATCATTCCCCGCATTGTTCAAGTCTGCAATACAATCTCAAGGGAGGACAAGATGTTTTTTACCATTCAGAGTCTGAGATGAGAGGAGTTAACTGCCTGTTGGGCTGTGGTGTAAGATTAGGTGATGGGAAGATGGGAAATAGTGATGGGAAGCTTAGGAGGTAGAGCAAGGCAGCTGAAGGAGGTGGGGGTTTGCTGTCTAAAATATGACATTTGAATTTTTGTCCCTATAATGAATAGTCTGGACTGAAGCAGATTCATTCCCAAAAGGTAGCAAAATGAGGTGGGTTTCCCAAGCTTTTTTATGCTGAGCTGGATCTCTTGCCATGAGCACTGAGTAGTACTCCCTTGATACCCTGGTTTGTGCTGTCTGTGGGGACGAAGGCTGCTGGCCTGAATCAGATTCCAGCTCTGCCCATCCCATGCTTGTCCCTCTCACTAGCACCAGCTCAAGAAGCTTCAAAGGAGCATGGAGTGAGCAGCTGGTGTTAGTCAAGAGTAATCCTACCCTATGGGACAGGGAGGGGAAAAAAAATCTACTTGACAGAGGGTGAAATAGAGCAACTTCTGTAGGAGGTAGTCCAGCACAGAGCGAAAAGTGGTGAGGCAGCCCAGAAATCAAAGTGCATGGAGCAGAACAAATGCAAATGTGTGTGTCAGGAGAGCCTTGGTGTCTCAAAAGTGTGCAGCTAACTAATGTAGATTTTCCCTGCATATATACGTATTTATTTAGCTACAAAGTTAGAAGAGTTGACATTCTCTTTTTCCACAGTGTGGTCCACCTATGGTATTCAATAATGTAATATTAGAGAAAAACCTTTAGTATAGTCTTCTATAAAATACCATGACCTGACAGGTAGGTTATTGACTATTATAAAGGTGTTAGATTTAATATGAATCTTCTTGGCAATCCCTGCTATTCATTACATTTTCATGAGTAGCGAACGGTTGTAGATATTGCCAGATGTGGTCTCAGAGTCGAAAGCAACTGAGATAAAAATTGTAAAAGCAGCTAAATGCTGCATGGGCTGAAATCCCACTTCCAATCAGACCCAGGGTGTGCCATGAAAAGATTTAGTAAGTTATCTCCCAGCAGTTTAAAAGTCTCCTGAATGGTTTACCCAGCTGCCTCGGGAGAAAGAGGAGCGGGCAGAAACTGGGTAATCTGATGTTTATATTCATTTTATCACAGAGTTTACTTTAAATCCTAAAGCAGGAGATTGCATAACCCATTAGTATTTACTGTTGCAACTCTGGAGGGCCACCCAAGTGTCTGATTCCAGGACTCACTGATTTTGTTTTAACATCTTACTGTAGCCAGCATCTTAACTCTTTGCACTGCATGACATGCCACTTCCTTGCGCTGCCTTTGATTTTAGCATTTCCTAATCTTATTCTGTGCAATTTTAGAAAAAATGTCATTTCTAACTTTTCTGGTACATAGTTTGGTTAGTCCCAATTGCTCTTCAGTGGAGGAGAGTGAAGGGCTGCTGTGAACTTCCCTGTTCTCTTTTCTGTAACTCCACAGCTCCCAGCTTCAGTGCTTAAATTTATTTTGCAGTCGTGCCCAGAGATGTTCCCTGTGAAGGTCTTAGCATCATTGCTCTAGGTACTGTACAAATGCAAATAGTAAACCCCATGTCTAGGGGAACAGGAGCTGTGGGGCTCCTAAACAGAAGGGGCAGATTTTCAGAGAGGGGCTGTGCTAAAACAGCTCCAGCTGGTGTCAGTGGGAGGTGTGCTCTTGCAAATCACAGATCAAACACACATTGTCTGACTCCCCTGTGCTGGGATCCTTTCTTTTTTTCTAATAGACAATACTAGTGCACATCCTCCCCGCTAGCACTCCTGTTGTCCAGGCTTGTCCGATTGAGTTTTGCCTTCACCAGTTGGCTCCTGCACCCCATGTTTCCATACAACTACTGTGAGATGTGAACACTGTTGTTGCCTCTTTCCAGGCTTCTGAATCAAATCAAAGGGCTATTTGAGCATTGAGGGGAATGAAGACATTTGGAGTGAGGGATGATAAATAAGTGGTGACTAAAACTGTCAAGAAGTTTATTGGCAAATTGGTGGCATTGGCCAAAAAACTTTGGTAACCAAAAACTAAGCTACGCTCTGACAATAACATCCTAAAGAAAGCACCTAAATATGCTACGTGGACAACATTAGGTCAACTTGAAAGAGTTAACATCTAATCGCAGATTTGGTTTCCTTGATTGACAGACAATTTTCAAAAAGAGTGCGGTTTGTCAAGAAGTCATTCCTTTCTTCTTCCAGAAATCTCTTTTTGAAACCAGAGCAGGCAATTTCCTGCCTGTGACGGCATTCAAGACATGAGATACCCTTGTATTTGACAGCAAAGGACATTGGTTTCATTTGAGCTTTTTCTCTTATCAGTGGCAACAATAAAATTGTCAAGTGTGTGATTTGAAACTTCAAATTCAGTATGAACTTTTTGTGTAAGCAAGGGACATTGGACATCATGACATTTTTCTCCCATCTGTACTGATATATGGGACATACAAATTGACAAATGGTAAAGATTGACTGATGTATGTGTATGGTAACTTATGTATAAACTATCAACAGACCAACAAGGTTATAATGAAGTCATCTTTTGAATTTATTAATAAATTTCCCTTTGTCAGCATTGGTCCAAGGTAATGATGTGATGCTTCTTAGCAGTGTACACAGAGGAAGACTTCACAGCCGAGGAAATGCCCATTTTAATTGCAGCTTGGAAATACTGTCTGTCAAATCACGGTAGCATTATTTTATTTTTATGGAGAAGCTGGACGCATTTGAACCTGACCCCAAACCCCAAAGCCATCTCTCTCCATTCTCAACAAATCAATAATGTTGAACAACTGATGGTTTTGAGTATTTTAGTTTCTGAGTGCCTAAACAGTGAGACTTGAAAGTCACCTGGAATTTGCCTGTTTTAGATTTGCTAATTGGAATATAAAGTCTGTACATTATGCAGAAACAAATGAGATCGCTAGATATCCTTCCAAATACTGGCCGCAAACTTCACTTTGTCAGAGTGTAAGTGCTGCAAGGTGTGGATGAGCTGGTTCATTGAGTGGACTTTGCCTTGTGAGCTATGCCTTTAGTGTATCTTATGTCAAATTGCTAGCCTTTGTGTGATGGATAGCACTAAACTACAGCTGTGGCTAGGTGAATTGTAACATTAGTTTTTAGTGCTGTGGTTGAGTCCTTAGAAGGTTTTAGCTTTTCATGAGTATGACATACTTTTCAAAGTTTTGTTTTTGTTTCCTTTTAGAAGGAAATAGTCATTGTCACACAACCATACCTCAATACCTTTTAAAGTGAGTATTATGGGAATTATCTCAAACTCCAAGTATTAGTCTGTAGACTGAGAGCATCCAAATCCTTAAGCCAAAGTCACTTGTCAGGAACAGGGACGTGGCAAAAATCAAATAAGGAGCAAAGCTTATTTCAGCTACACGAGACCTTAAAAAGCTCAGAGGAAAACTAAACAGACACATGTTTAAATGCGATGAACTCATGGCAGTGCATGGTATATAATAGTAATCACTCTCCGCGCTTGTGCTTTTACCCTCGCCCAGGTACAATGCCTTGCATTTTACGTTTACCATTGGGGTCAAGTGCAGGTGTGTGCGTGGTTGGTTTATACAGGTGGAGCTGGCTGGTGGTAACTTGTTGTATTGCCATAAGCCGGTTGCATTCAACAGTGTGCCTTCACCCAAAGCTTGACCAAAGGCAACCGTCAGCACCAGGAGGCGAGTGGATGGCACTGCTTGCCTATGCTGAGCTCCTCCAAAACCCGTGGGGTCCTACAGAGGTGACTCAGAAACATCACTCATTTTTACGTTGGCTAACAACAGCCCCCAGCCCAGAAGAATGTATTGGGTTTATCTTCCAGCCCTTTCTCCGCTCTTAAGTTACTACTACCTCCAGCCCCCTGTCGTGGTCCTCAAACCAGGACACCCCCAAAGAGCAAAAATATATGGCAGTTCGATTTCTTTGTAAGAGCAATTTAACTTTTGGAACTGAGTGGTAGCATGCTCAGCTGAATTACAGGCAAAAGCCTGAATCTAACAGGGTATTTATTTTACTTAGCAAAAATTAACCAACAGTAAAAGTATAGTTGCTGCCATTGGAAATATGACTGTTTGAATAAAAGTTATGGCAACAATAAGCTTCAACTATGGTATGTTAATTTGAATCTGCAGTAAATCTGTCAGGATTGCAAGTCAGTTTAAGAGCTAAAATATAATTGTTGTAAAACACCAAACTGCAATTTATATATATTTTTCCAAACCACTTGTGGGCTAGCAATATTTCAGTTCTGTAATCACAGTTTGAACCTTTTAAAAGTTTTTTTTTTTATACAAATCAGCAGAACTAGTATTTCGTTATTTTTCTTTCTGTGGGGTTCTTTGAATGCAATACACTTTTGGGGAGGAAAAAGGTCTGGGGATAAAAATTAGCAGAGACTACCTTACACTTGCTTCTCTTTTCTGAAAGACATGTTTGAGTGTGCAATGAACAATTTGTCAATCCATTTGGAGCTTGATGAAAATGAATGTCAAAGTGGGTTTATGTTAGTTAGATTTCAGATGCCTTTTGACCCTTCAGACATGTTTTCTGGAATGGTATTCTGTGATAGCAGGTAGATACGATTTTTTAAAAATAAAAATTCATTAGTAACCTAAATATTTTTTTAAATATAAGCTTGCTTGTATTATTATATAATCCTGTAAACCGCTTTCAACTTGATTAAATAATTAAATTAGACTGTCAGCTTTCAGTCCCAAGCATCTTCAGGCGTGTTTTTCCGTGCAGTCATCTTGACTGTTGGTTACTCAGAGTTTGCTACCTATCTTCTTGGATGAGCTGTGATGGTCACTGAGAAAGCGGAGGGGACATGAAGCAGGATACCTGCATCGTGCTTTGAGTATTACAGTTAGGAGGTGATCCTCATATTGTCATTTGAGAGCAGGCAACACATCTGAGGAGTTGTGTGTGGGCATCGCCTCCCAGCAGAAACTCTAAGGGTGCGTTCCTGGGGTGCATTTCCATTAAACCCATCTTTGGCTGGGTTTACAAAAGAAATGTATTTATATACTGCCTGCCACCCTCAAAAAAACAAAACAAAACAAACCACCACCCCACTCCAAAAAAACCCACCAAAATAAAAAACACCAGACGGTTCCTTTTAAGTCCTGACTGTTGGACAATATACCTTAATATACAAAGGAGATTCTCTGTCAAATTTTAGAACAAAAACATCAGCTCTGGGCTGATAAAGAATTGAATATCATCCATTCACAGGCAGGAGTTACTGGAGAGAAGTCCCCAGGGGCCAGGTGCCCTTTATAGGAGATAAACTCATCAAGCAAGCTTTACGGGGACTGATGATTTTGGGTGAGTCCTTATGGGTTACAGATGAAATCTGAGTCCTCAGGATCTCATGTACTCTCCAGTCACACTTGGGCTGCAGCAGGCTCCCAGGAGGGGTTATTGCAGAGGGCATGGTGTTGTCTCAAGTTCAGACCTGCAGGAGCTCCTCTGGAGATGCCCTGGGAGCCACTTAAGGAAAAAGCAAAGGCAGCCTATTCATTTGTCCTTATTAGGAATTCTTTTTCGAAAGGTTGTAAAGCTTCGCTGTTCCGGAGGAAAGTTAATCTGCTGATTGAGGAGAGGAGGGGAAATGATAGTAAAAGTTACTTGGTTGAAGCTAATGTAGCCTTTTTGAGTTTTGCAGTCAGATGAGTTTGAGAGATTAAGAGGAGAAAGAAAAGGATGGTCCACGTGCTTAAGAAAAGGATAAATACCCCTTTGTACTCATTATTTTGCTACATTTTTTGCATTTTACTTTTTAAATTTTGGGTTTTTTTAAAGCATTAAGGGAAAGGGGACTTGACAGTTCTTTGGCAGATACTAGACAAGGCTAAATTAGTGCAGTGAGACCATTGGCCATCTGCATAGTCTGGGGTGCTGTGTCTTTTGAAGCTAACACACTTTATATTAATAGGTTTTGATGGCCAAAGTCTGCATAAAAATAATGAGAACCAGGAAGAATTTTTTAATTTACTTGTTACTTGTGTTGAAGTGTGGCATTTCCTGCTTCCTGCAAGGAAGGGGCCTAGTGCTGCTTGCACTAAGGTGATGGCCCTCTATCATTACCTCTGGGCAAAGAGGAAGCAGAAATTAGCCTGTCCCAGAGCATTTACAGTCCAAGCAGATAGGGAAAAACCACCTCAGAGTCAGGAGGTATAGGGAAGCAGAGGCAGAGCATGAGGAATAGAGTCCTAGCAGCAGTTCCTACTGGCCCCATATCCAAACGAGGGAGTTTCTGGAATCCCAAGTGGGGATGATCCTCCCCTCACCTTTAATATCACATTTTTCTTTCTCTGATCATGAAATTCCTCTTGCTTCAAGTCTAGCACCCATAAACTTAGCAATTCACTCCCTACAGGCACACGTAAGACCCTGTCTCTAGGCCCCAGCAGATTACCAAGGGTGCACCGTGGTCATGTCCTGCGTGTCCCTTCCACCAGCAGGAAGGGCAGGTACCTGCAAGGACATGGGCCACTGACCCTAGTTCAGCACCTGAGCTGGTGCCTGCTGACAACTGCCTTTCTGATGGCATATCTTTTTCAAAGTAAAGAGATTGCTGCATATAATGGGAGAAAAAGCCTTTCAGATCCTGTTTGATGCAGTCTTTGGGTTTCAAAATCAAGACATCATCTAGCTGTCAGCAAAGACGGCACAAAACTTGCAGGAGAATCCTCTTCAGTTGCTATTTCCCTGTAACAAGATGACAAGAAAGAAGAAAAGGCATTTTATTGTGAAGTCTCTCAGGCTTGCAAATGCACTCTGCCATCTGCATGCCTTTTTTTGTTTGCATTGTGCTTGGCTTGGCAGGAGCCTGTTTCATTATCCTTCCCCATCCCGCTTCCTCTCCTGCTCCAAAGCAACGTTGCAACCCTCTGTTAAGAGTGAGGTGCAAGGGGTGCAGGTGTACGGAGCCTTCATCCTTGTGTACTTGGACAGAGGAAGGAAAGCAAGCTGAGAGAGGCTGCAGCAATGTGCGCTCATACTGCATAGATTAAGAGGGAGATGTAGAGTGATGGGGTCCAGGAACATTTGAGGGACTGGAAAAAGCTTCATGACAGACATCGGACAGGAGTAATGATGCCATGAGACACAGTCCCAGCAGGTAGCCACTGTTAAGAAAATACTTTGAATGTGCTGAGCTGCAGAGAGCAAGCAGGATGTTAAACACTGAGGGCTGCAGCAAGAAGCTGACCAGTTGCCTCTTCCCCTGAGCGCTCTGGAAAAGCACGCAACAGCAGCTGCCCTTTCTTGCCATTTTTTCTACTTCTTAATACAGTTTGCTTTTACATCAGGTACCACACTGCTTTCCATCCCATGACTGCGCAGATGAGGCATTGGCGGGGCTGGAGGTCACAGATGAAGCATGCCCAGAGGCAGGGTCACCTCTGCCATCCCTATTCCTTCATGCAGGAATGATGCCTCCAGAAACCCTTTTCCTGCCTGTTTGGCCAGACAGGGCTGAAGTAATTTCCCTCTAAATATAGCTCTGCTCACATGGTGGAGCTGACCTCTGCTAGCATAGCAAAGCACAAGCAAAGGGAAAGCCAGATGGCTGATTCATGCGGAAAGGCACCATGAGGGAGTAGAGAAGACAGGCAATAACTTGGCACAGTTACCAATTTCTTTGATGCCTTGGAGAAGGCATTTTACCTTTCTGTGCCACCCTTCTCACTTACCCTTAGCTTTTCAAGTTTTTTTCAGATGGTGATACCTGCTTGTCAGGGACTTTATCTCCCAAAAGGGGATAATCACAGCACACAAACTTTAAGCATGTAATATGAGATATTTAATCAAAGAAGGGAAGCAGGTTCATCCTCCTGGAAATCCAAATCATCCATCTCTGACTATAGCAAGCCTTGGCAGGTAAGTGTGGTGGTGACTTCACTCATTTGTACCAAATCTGTGTGCTGTAGGATGTTCTTGCCATATATAGGATTGCATTTCCCTTAAATCATCTGGGGAACATGAGGACAGGTTTGTGCTGGTTTTATGAGGACAGACAGCACCTGATCCAGCAAATAGTTGCACGGGTCAGAGCTATACCTGTGTGGGTTTGTGGGTTTTTTTGGGGGAAGTTTGTTTTGGTTTTGTGAGCATAGACGAGCAAGTAGGCATTTAATGACTCTGGGCTTAGTGCCATGTTTGACTGAGCAGTAAATAAAGGTTTTGCTTCTTGTGGAGCCACAGGCCTGACACACAGGTATTTCTCAGAGCAGATGCTGATATGGGTTTCCTTCTCCTAAACAGAATGAGTGGGTGGATTGGATCTCTATTTAAGACTCAAAATTTGTGTATTTTATATTTGACTTTTCTCTGACCTTACCTAAGACTTCAGGCATTTCTCAGTCCTTCCTTTTTCCACCTGCTCTGCCTGGAGGCAAGTTTCCAGGGTCCCTTCAGCCTGCCTGCCAGAAGAAACAATGGCTTTCTCTGTCCCCTGCTCATCAAGCCAGGGACTCTCTCCAGGTCTAGATGTGCAGATTGCCTGTCCTGCCTATGACTGCAGCTCCATTTCTAGAGCTGAAGCTTCCAAGGATTGCAGCCTAGTGGTATAGCTCTAATTACTCATTTCTTGCACAGTAAGCTAGACTGCTGCTCTGTCCATGGCTGGCTTGGATGTGTTGGGGATGGGGAACAAGAGAGTTGGAGAGGTGTAGTGACTCCTCACTAGATGTTCATATGATGGAAAGAGGGGAAGATAGCACTTAGACAAGAAAGTTTCTATTTCTGCACTCAAGATTCTCCTGGGCTGTTGTGTTGCTTGGACCAGGTCCTCTCATCTGCCTTGGCACATGTTAGCTTTGAAGCTGCTGCAACAAAAAGTAAAAGGCCAACTATCTACTAGTCAGAGTGCACTTATGAAAATACACTGTGCCACCAAACTGTAAGAAATGGGTTGAATTGCAAAAGTAGGGGGTAGCTTCAAAATGCTTTGAAGCTTTTTTTTTAAACAGCAGCTATGAGTGTATTGGGGGAGCCATTGAGAAAGCATGATGAAGGTAACAAACAGCTGAGATATTGTTTTCTGCTAAAACACAGACAGGTATTCCTTCCAGTGTACATGTGACTCATGTTTGCCATGAGTGGAGAAACTAGAGCCACACTGTGGCACAGGCTTCAGGTGACACAGACACCATTACAGGTGATGAATGAAGTACAAACATTTCAGATTAACACCTTCTTTGTTTGCAGAGAAGACACAAGTCAGTTGGCAGAAGAAGTAAGTGGCACTGTGGTGCTGAACACCCAAAACCAAAGTGAGACAAAGGGTATGCCAAAAACCTCTGCTCATAATACATGGTAAGCTGAAGCTGAGATTTGTCCTAGGCTGAGGAAGATGAGTGCAGTTGGCTACTTGCTGAACAGCCACCAGCACCATAGGCGGGACATCAAAGTAACTGCAGCTTCAGGGCTGCAAGGTTTGGTGGCTTACTATTAAACCACAGCAGATGAGATGAACCCCTCCCAAAATTGGGAATAGATTAAAAAAATAGAAGTTCAAAGCCTTTTAAGCATCTAAATAGAAGCTGCCATCATGACCTGGAAACCTGATTTAGTAACAGGAAGAGAGGTATAGGGAAAAGTGACACAAACCTGAAGTTTACAATAGACAGTTCAATGTTACAGGGATTTCATCTGTACTGCTACAAGATTGTGTCAATGTGTTCAGGCCATCCCTAGTTAGATCATTGTGGTTCCTCGAATCCTTCCCATGCCTCTGGGATGGTATGAGTAGCAGCCGTCTTGTATTTGCTTTGCCAACCTGCAACACTCCAGATCTGGCTCTCAAAAGTATTGGGTTGGAAGAAGGCTGGCATGGCAATGAGTATGTGTTTGTGTCCTGGTCTGAGGTAAAACAGGACCAGTTTTCTTCAGTAACTTTACTTTTTAGCTAGGCCTCTTCTAACTGCTGAAATTAACATCATGTTGTGCAGAAACTGTTCACTCTCAGAGTGATAAGACCCATGTTTATAGTTGATGCCAAAGAATGGTGTGCAGAGAGGCTCCTGCTTATCCTTATTGCTGTAACAACCAAGGCCAGCCAACTTTGTTACTTGGCCCGTTGGAGGGTCGGAAGTAAAAAAGTGTAGAGGGGTCACAGCTGCAGGAAAGAGCAGACAGGACAGGTGACCCAAAACTGACCAACAGAGTATTTCATCGCATCTGCATCATGCTCAGTGTAAAAGCTGAGGGATCAAAGGGTCAGCTCTCTTTCTTCAATGGCTGGCGTCTGAGGAGGACTCTGTTCATCTGCCTTTGATCCTGATCCAGAATCCAGATCCGGAATCTAGTTCCCATCCGTCACTGAGTCCAGTCTGGGACTTTCCCAGTGCCTGCTGGTGACATGATTGTCATCCTGAGAGCTTGATATGGTTTTGTATATATTTCATTATTTTCTTTTTATTATTTTATTATTAATATTTCATTGAAGTATTTTAGTTCCTTCTAAACTCGTAAGTCTCTCTTTGTCTCTCCTGCCTCCCTTCGAAGCAGGGCAGGAGAGAGAGCATCTGTCATTCCGCCTGATTGGGCCAATCCGGCCCAAACCACAACACTTTCCTTTTTCTTAGCTGTGCATTAAGGAAGATATGCAGGCAGAAACATGGTGGTACTGCAATGAAACCTCAAAAAAGACACCCAAACTCAGATGGGAGAGGGCCAACACAAAGGCAGTTGTGCAGAACTGGGATATGCTGTGGATACAGACAGAAAAACTACCTTCAAGTATTCTGGAGTAAGGAGCAATCTTGCTGGCTCACTAACTGATTAAATGAAACATTGCCTTTCTGCGGGAAAATGGGGCCTTTGAGAGATTCCTGTGCTCGCTGGTGTAGCTTACTGGACTATATTTAAGCAGACTCCAAAAGTACAATCTGCTGGCTTGTCTGGCTGCTGAAGCTAGCCTTTCTGATGAGTTCTGGGCATCTTGGACCAGCCTCTCCATGCGCTTTTCCGAGCAGCAGGAAGCTGATTACACCACAGAGTATCTCTGCCATCCTCCTTGTAGTCTAAAGGAAATGTAAAAATCTCCTCTGAGGTTTGCATTCCCCTGCCTCCTGACCACACAAAAATTAGTGGGATTTTAGACTCCTAAATCCCAGACAGTTTGAAACCTTGCTTCCCTGTGTAAAAGATTGACTTGGTTATATGAAAAGTCAGTCTGCCAACCTCCTGCAATCCCTGCAGAAAGAAATAGCTTCAGTATTGCTTGCTTTATTCATCTGCCATGCTGAGTTAGGAAGGGCTGAGCACAGGGCTTGAAAGGCAGGATCCAGGCTGTGCTCACGTGTCCTGCTCCAGCTGCAGCTTTATGGGTGAAGCCATTCACTCGCCCATCCTGGGATCCCTCCCATCTCTTCACCTCTTGCTGCCAGGCATCACTCTTTTCATACAGCCAACACAACCACAGTGTAATTGCATGCAGTCTGGTTTAGTAAAACAAACAGACCAAGATTTACCTGGTCAGTCTCTGCTGCCCCAACCCTGGACTGGTTTTGGGAATGATGATTTGAGATAGCTGGCAAAAGCAAAGGAGTTTAGGGTCAAGCTGGGGCAAGGACGGGGGAGGGGGGTGGATAGCCCAATGCTAGCCAGATCTGGATGTGAGCAGAGCCTCCCTTCACTCTGAGCTGCTGAAGAGGAATTGCAAACCTGGAGCTACTATGGATTCACATCCTCCAGCAAGTTAGCACAGGGAAGACACGAGGGATGCAAACCATAAGATATGCATGTTGTGGGTTAAAATGCTATCATCTTGCTGAGCAGAGCATGTAAAGTGTGCACATCTGGAAAGTGTGGGAGCTGTGGAGGCTGTAATTACAGATATATGGCACGCTGCGTTACTGTGCTGGCTACTGAGCCACTGGAGTTGTTTGAGCCTGGAACAATCTTGGTGTGATTCATGGTGTTAATGATGTATTTTCTTTGCAGGGAAGGAAGAATTCTGTTGTCCTTTCTTCTTCGTCTCAGTATAGTTTTGCTTTATATCTGTTGAATATTATTATTTTGTCTCCAGTTTGTATTAATTTTTGCAAATTGGTCCCCGCAGTGAGAGTCTGTATAAAGGTATTGTGCCACATCTTCTAAGCCTACCTTAATGTCCCTGCATTTATCTTTTGAAGCTAATAATTAAAAGGGAAAAAAACGCTGTCTATGGGTTTCTGTCATGATGCCATCTGAGTCCATTTTCTCTCTTGTTGGTAACTATCTGATGTGACTTGCACCCACAACAGACTGTGTTCAGGGGGAAAAAGTGTCACTGCTTTTATTTCATGTCTGGCCTGATGAGAATAGTAATGAGAACGGTAAAGCAGTTGCATCCCCAGCTAGCCAGCTACAAAGCAGGCAGGCTGAGTCCTCGATGTACTGTCAATTCCATGCGTTGTGTAGGCAATTAACACTGATGATGAAATAATTAATAATGAAAAAACGTCAAAGGGTTCGGGTGCTTCAGTTCAGATGAGTGCCAGAAGCTCAGATGATTATCCAGGCTTGTCTAGGAGCTGTCTGAGCACATCTTATAACTAGATTTTTGGTGCTGCAAACCAAAGAAAGGCTGGGGCTTCCACCCCAGGTTTCACATGTTCAGACCTCTAAAATAGGACACTTTATGGAGAATAAGCATTTCTCATCCATCTATTGTTCTATTCTAGATGTGCTGCATGGGTTTATTTACAATAGGTTATCACTCACAAGTTCTGCATTTTTAAGGTAGTGACTGAATTCTTTTTAGGGTGATCTCTGGAGCAGGCAAAATAAAGCGGAGGAGGTAGGGAGTGATGCCACAAGTAGAACTTGCCATCGAAGGCAGCACCTCAATACCCCTATTTCATACCTTGAGGACAGAATTAACCTATATATTTTATGGAATTATGTCTATTGACCCTGCCTTGATAGTACCTGCATTTCTTTGGATAGACCAGAGAAACACCTGCAACTAAAATGTCCAAAGAAAACAAGCATGTGTCACTTAAAAAAAATAAAAAACAAAACCAAAGCACCCCCAAAAAAACCAAAACAAAAAACCCCCACCAAAACAAAACAAAACCCCCAGCTTCAGTTACAAGTTTGGCCTGGCTTGATCCCACCAACTGCTTGTTCCTTCTGGAGTCAAATATGGAGTGGCCAACATCAGTACTGGAACTAGATGCATTGATTGCCACTTTGCTACCTCCAGCTGCAGGGCTTAGAGAACTGCTGGCCCTTGTAAAGTCCCATCTGCCACAGGCTCACATGGTTTGCAGGACTCGCATGGTGGAGGACTCAGATATTTCTAAAACTGGAGAATAAAATTGTGTGCATCTACTTATATTTAGCCTGACAAGTATGTTTAGCTGCTTCAAATTGGAGATACTTGAAAAAGCTAAGTGGGATGTCTGATACACTTCTTCAGCATTGCTCCTTTGCATCTTGCTTCATTGGACTAGATCTGATTATATATGCAGCAGTGTTTTAGGTCCTCTCCTACAATCATAAACACCTATTTTTCCTATAGAGGGATGCAAGTCACTGTGTTAATGACTGAATTGTCTGTCAAGTGTAAAAAGGGGTGAAAAACAGAAACGAGCAACATGAGAGTCATTTAAAGGAAAGCACGTCGCAGTGTGTGGAGTGCAGCACAGAAATGCTGCTGGTGGGCCACAATGCAGATTTTCTTCCTGCATGTCTGTCCTCAGAATATAAATAGATGTGTGCTACCACATGTGTGCTTTAAAAAGTTTCTTACTGACAAGAATAGTTGTTTTAAAATAAAAAAAATATGAGCCAAAGAGAATGAAAGTAGTCAATGTTTTATTATCTAAAGAGAACTTTGACATAAAAAAGTCACATACAACCCAAATAATCTATTAAATTTACCTCATCTGTGGCCTGCTTGATTTCAAAGGCCTTTGAGTAGACTTTTACAAAGAAAGTTTTAAAAGTTCTTGCATTATAGGTAGCATTTAAAAAGTCATGACTTATTTATTTTTTAATAACTATGCATACCCCTTGCCTCTTTCCAAGGTAGCAAACCAAACATCTGGCTTTTAGGTTCAGTGATGCTTGGATCATGATCAAAGGGAAAGGTTGCCAATTAACCCCCCATGATCTCTCCACCATGTCCGTTTGATGCCATCTTTTTTCCATTTGATTTATTTCATCTGTGCTTGATATTAAATCCCTTACCAAATTCAGATTTGCCATGGCTTTCCCATTGCTCTGACAGCACATCAAAGCTCCAGAGGACCCAGAAGGTTGAATTAGCCACTGTTTGAGTCTTCACCGAGCTGCTCTGAGAGATCTATCTGTGTAAGGAATAAAGGGAATAGATGATATCTCTGCTCTGAAACTTTCGGAAAAGTTAAATAGGAATAAGGTAAGACTGAGCTAAATTTATGAAGAAGTACTGTGCAGAGAGTGAGCTACATACAATAAAGAGGGGTTATATACTCTATAGAAAAATTGCTAGACAATAAGCAGCAACAAAGATCTAGAATAACTTGGAATATTTTCAGTATATATTTCAGCAAAATGGGATACATTATGTTACCAATGGTAATACACTTGCTATTTGTAATAAAATAACAACTTTAGAAAAGTAGGGAGGACCCACAAGGCACTGTAAAAAATACATTCTATTGTCATTGCTATTATGATCATTAGTTACCTTTGAAGCAAAGGGGCGAACATTTCCTTAAGTCTGTGTCAGGGAGCTAAGCTACTGCCAAGAGCATGCAGCAGTGGGGAAACCATGCAGCTGTGGGGAAACCATGCAGCTGGTGCTTGAGAGGAAGAGGGGAACTGTTTACATAGAAAGACAAAAGAGGAATGTGAATTTACCCCTCAGGAACTCAAAGTTAAAAGACTGTCTGTGTACAAGACTGGCTTGACCTCGCTAGCCCAACAGAACTGTACCACGATGGTGCCCTTTCAGCTAACCTCATCCCCAAGGATGAGTTATTTGCTGTTATGAGGCTACACAGACTGCTCACTGAGGTGTGAGGAGTACAAGCCAGAGATAAACGAGCTTGATTTGGTCCCATGCCATTCTCATTGCAATTGTGACAATAGCCAGTGGGCTGGTCAGGGCTTTGCTGTCACTATCTAGGGCAACTCTCCACATGTCCTCTGTGAAGACATAGGTAGTGTCAGATGTTCTGATGGCTGTATAATTTCATCTAGTCTACTTTGTATGACAAGGGGTGATTTGGTACAAAATCTTGGGTCTGGCGGTTGAAATTAGGATTATACCCCAAGAGTTGATCAGCAGTCAAGGAAGACTGGTACAAATCTTTGGACCTGTGCCACACATGGCTAAATGTTTTTTCAGTTCCTCCTCCAAATGCAATGCCACGTCCTGGTAGCCAATTCATAATTTTTCCATTCAGGAGATCTCAGAGTCATTTCAGAAATGCAGTGCAGTCTCAACATGAGAAGAAAAGAGTAAAGGGAGGGAGCTGTGGTTTGCTGAAAGGGAGAGCCAAGTTGTGGGGGTAAGGAAATCCTTTGGGGCCTTGAGTAGGAGCTATATAGGATGGGAAGAATTATCTGTAACAGCAGTGTAGATTTATTAACCGTTCCATACAAAGGCAATTGTACAAATAATAAAGCATGATACTGTGGCATTGGAAGGCCATCTCTTATAAAGAAGAAAAGGACTCATATTTGAAAAGGAAGGAGAGGGTCAGAAGGGAATAATATAAAATATGGAGCCAAATGTGGTCACTCTCATAGCAATGGTCTGATGGAGAAAGACCCTCTACTATAAGAAATATTGCATGTGTTAGATGATAGTTTTGTTGCTTTGGGAGGTGACTGAGATCAGAGTTTGGACTCATGTTTCGTTGTCTTGCCTTGTATTTGAGTTGTGCCATGTGGCCAGATATGAAGGCTGTTGCGAAGAGGGAGGAGATCAGATGCCTTTGTATGGTGGATGGGACAAGGAGTGACAGTTTTAAATTGCAACAAGAGGAATTCAGGTTAGGCACAAAGAAAACTTTTCTAACAGCTGGCTAGTACTGCCGTGGACTTAAGCCATCTGCAGAGATCTTGGATTCTGCAGCCTGTGGTCTTGCTCGCTCAGGTATGTTTAAGTGCATGTGTAAATCTAAGTATGTAAATTACACCATTTGTTTTTGGTGTGTAATGAATCTGAGAATGTTTATTACCTCTGACCTTTGAAGTCTGGGCATTTGCAGACACAGATGCTGTCAAACTTAGGCTTATGTGTATGGGTGGAAAGGCAAATACTGAGATAGAAACACACTGTTTTTCAGCAGCTGATTGGCATTATGGGACAGCAATGACCAATATTATATCAGTACTTAATTAAAAACAAAACAAAACCCACAACTCCTAAAACACACTTATGATACTTATCAACATCCAAATTGAAAGTCTGGTGTAGGAATGTGCGGAAAAGATGCACTGGGATTTCTGAACTCGCATCTCTGGCATTTGGAGTTCAGTTTTCCCCTAATGTGCTTACTCCATGCCAGCAAAACTGTTCTGGTTCCTTTTCTTGAAAAAGATATTGAAAAAAAACCCCCTATCTCTCTGTACCCTGAGACTATGTTCAGCTGTACAGCTGTCGTAGCACACCTGACTCTTACCTACATCACCATCTGTTGTATTTTAGTTGTAGCACACTAACTCTTACATACATCACCATCTTCCTCTCTAAAAACTTCCTTACTTTCCCCTGCTTTATTTATATTGGCTCTTGTGTCACATGAATGAAGGTCTCTCAAAACTTCCTGCTAACAGTAAGTGTCTCCAGACAATTTATCTTTGGACAAACCAACTTCCATAAGATCATCAAGTTTTGTTCCAGAGGGGTGTCAGAAGTCTTGTGCTATTTAATGGTGAAATGGGTTTTGCTCTTTGTTAACCATTTTTGGGCCAGATTAATTTGTTCTTTACAGTGGAGTGCTAAAATGATAGTTCTGAAAGCCAGAATAGAGCTAGTATCATCCACTGAGCCCCTCTCAAAACATAGGGCAGAAAATTTCATCCTGCTACTCTTGTCAGTGAACCTGGCAAACTTTTTTTAACCTAAAACATAATTTCTATGAAGATCAATAGTCCTGATTATATGAATTTAAAGGGAGAGAAGTCACAGTATTTTCTGGCATGTCTGCTACTTACTGGTTCTTGCCATTAAAAATCTTCCGCTTTACTCTTAGTTGACCTCTTCCAGCTTTGATTTCAACCATGAGTACTCTTACTGTTTTCTCTTTGAACTAAGAAAAAACAAAAAAGTTGATTGCTCAAATGCCATTTCCAGTCTTTCAACAAAAACAAGCCACTCAGAGCAGGTGAAAAGCCACCCTGAAATGTTAACAGAGGTATGAACCCCAGTTAGTCACCGCCAGTGCATGTCTCCTCCAACTTTCACATAGGCTGGAAAGCACAGGAACACATGGGAAGGCTTTCAGGAGCAGAAGTTATGATAGGTTTAAGTTGCTTTTGGTTATTGTCTTTGCCATTTTCACCTCTGGATCTGAGCAGGCAGAGAGGAGGGCAGAAAGGGGAAAATGGGATGGGAATCTGGTGCTAGGTAGAGGCACAGCAACGAGGCTGAGCACTTAAAAAACATGGGAGTTGTCCTGTGTAGCCAGACAGACTGTTTACCCATGGCAAAACTCTGAAGGCAGTATTAAAGTTGGTTACAGAAATACAGACACAGCTCAGTTTTCAAAATCAGGTTCTTAATTCAGCAATTAAACACCTGCACACTGATTAGTTATTCAGAAAGCTTGTTGGCACTTACCTCTTTCAGTGGGTGTCAAGTGCCAATTTTAGGTCTAAGTGCAGATGTAGATGCATGAACAGAGGGTTTCAAGACTGGAAACCAGGCTCTTAACAACAACAGGTTCATCTGCCTGTGACTCCTCTGTGCTGCACAGCAAAATCAGCTGAGCATAAATGGGGAGAAGGCAAGGAATAAGGAGCATGAACCAGCTAATAGCTGCTGTTATGAAACTGTCAGATGATGACTTGCTGCCTGACAAGGAAAATACTGTTCTGCTGAACAGGGTAGCAGGCTCTTCAGCTCCAAATTTATGACATTTCCTTGCTTTGCTTCCTTTTGGTTTCTGAACTGTTTACCAGTGCCTTCACCTGCAGAGCGAGCATGTCATTTAACAGAGCATGGCACCTTCTGAACCCAAAGGAGCTGGCCACTGTTTGACACCCTTCTTCTCCTATGGGGTAGAGGTAGTGTGTTAAGAGGCACCAATATACTCTACCAACCGAAGAAGAAATGAACAAAAAGCCTGAATGCCGCAGTCCGAAGGAACAGAGGAAAAGAGCATAAGAAAAGACAGGCTGCAAAATGAGATGTTGAAGGCAGCAGGGAAAACACAGCTCCTGTCATCGGGTTTCTCCCTGATCTGGGGACAGATGGCCTACCATTTCTAGCTTGTGCTTCAAGATCCCCTAGGAGATGTGATCATGTATTTTTTGTTAAATCCAGGCTGACACATTGATAGTGTGAGCTACATATATCATAGAATTGAGGTATGGATTTCTGCCTTATTCAATGTAAACCCAAAAAGAAAGGCAGTCTTGTCAGCCTTGCGCTAATATCTGCTGGAACATTTATTGGGTGAAGGAAAGAAATCAGTTTTAGGTTGTGAAAGGCGGGGGGCTATATTTCTGCAGATACCCAGCCAGATGCTGACTGAGAAAAAGCAGCAATATTTACAGTATGTAAGGCTCAGGGCAGGGACAAAATGCCATAAACATATTTGTGCAGAACCTCTTAGAGGAGGCAAAAGAAAAACTAATGAACAAAAGAGCTCAACCTGCTATAAAGAGCCTTGCAAAAGCCAGTAAATTATGATAGCTCCTCTCCATAGAAAATTCAGCTCATTTAAAATGAAAGTCCCTTCTCAACCAGAGCAGGGTTCCTCATCGGGATGAAGAAAAGGCTGGGGTTTGTGCCTGAAAAAGCCAAATTTCCTGCAGTCTCAAAGGGGAGAGCAAGTGCTCTGGTAGTGCAGTGTCAAAAGTGGCAAGACCCCAGCCTTTCATTCCCCGTGGGTGGGAGAAGGATGGGGAGAGCTAATGGGCTTTCCACTCCCAAAGGGAGTGATGCTGCCCCCCAAATAACAGACCATTGCAGACTGAAGTGGCATTTTGGAAAGCTGGCTGAGTTAGCCCTGGCCTCAGCAGAGCTGGTTCAGCAGTGGTGTGCTAGGAAGACTGCAACATCACAAAGAAAATGCTGCTTGGGTGCTGTGGATGGCTGCAGCTCCAGCAGCGTGGAGCCTTGCCACCTCTTCTGAGGACTGCAAAGGTGAAGACTGCTGTCCTGTAGGGTCAAGATTTAGAGTTTTAATAGCTGATATTCATCAGCCTGTCATCAGCATTTATCAAAGCAACATCTAGCATGCAGAACCAGTCCATGCCAGAGCCAGGAGACCTTTGTTTTTGTTTAGTAATCCTTTTCTTCTGCAGTGGGGGGAAAATTAAACAGGAAGACCTCTTTGCTTTTCCTTTGCTGTTCATTCACTTACTCTTCCTTACCCTCTTGTCTGTTTCTCACCTCTGCTTTGAGTCTTGGCACTAGCTGCTTGGAAGAAGAGTGTGTGACATGGACAACAGGCACCCAAAGCGGATAGGGACCAAAATCCTGTTGTCAGCAAATATATGGGGAGCAACCACACCCAGCTGGATTGGTGAAAAGAGATCTATGATTATCAGTATCATAACAATGCCAAAAATTATGTTGCCAACAATAGAGCCCCAGTGTGCCTGACTGCTACGTACCTGTTGTGGGAGCACTCTCTCTATTCAGAGTTTGTGCTCAAAGCAGGAAAGAGTGGGAGAGGAGATGGATTGACTTACGAGGAATCACTGCAGAGTTAGAGCATTTGTTTCTATTTGAACTCATGTTTACTTTCTCCAAATCGCATAACTTACCCTAGAAAAAGCGTCACCTCCTTGTCCTGTGTCATGCTAGTGCTGCTGAGACTTTAGTAGATATCCTTTCATTTGGGGCTACGGTGCAACAAAATTTTAATGATTTAGTCACTGGGAATTTAAAAAAAAAAAAAAAACAACCAAAAAAAAAAGCCCTCAGTTCTCAGACTGCTTGTTAAATCCCACCATAGCTAAATAACATCTGGCTTTCTATAAATACAGCAAGCCAGTCATTAACAGTGGGACTATTCACCGTTTACAGAGCTGCACTTGAAAAGAACCGAAATGCAAAGTATTCATTGCAGTCTGCAGAGCATCTGCCTGCAATAGACTTTTGATAAACCCAGCCTTACACTCCAGTCATCTTTATATTCCAGTATTTGGATATCTTGCGTATGACTAGCTGTCTTATTTTGCAGAGTCACAGACGTTACTGATACAGGAAACATGGGAGTTTCCAATGTGCACAGAAATTTCTTGTGTACAGAACAACAACCTTGGACCCCCACTATGTAGATATGTGCAGGTGGTCCATCAGACTCAGTCAGCCTTTTATCCAGGGAAAGCCTTTTGCTGGATTAGGACAAATAAACACAAGTCATGCATTACATCAGGGATTTCTTAGAAACATCTTAGTTGTCATCACACCGCAAATCCCAGCTTCTCAGTTTTGCATGGAGAAAGTCAGGACGAGGTCTGCCTGTAAAAGCAGGGATCTCCATCCACTGAGGCAGACCTTCTTTATAATCCACAGGACTTGTGACATACAGTTAATCCACTGACATTGCAGTCCCCCCAGGAATGGGCTGCCCAGCCAGACCATTGCAAATAGGTAATTCAAACCAGGTTTTTTTGCACATGCTGGAAGTAATGAAGCCTGGTTTCCACTGCCTTTTTCCTGTGCAGATAGGCTGATGCTTAATGAAGCTCATTAGATGTTTTCCCAGGGGCTAAAGAGAGAGAGAGAGAGAGGAATTTTTCCCTACCTACAACTCAACTCTGTCGCACATGCATAGGATCTAAGTGCCTGTGAGAGATCCATCTGTTGTGTTTAGATTAAAATTGCCAAAGAGGCTAAAAAGTGGCCTTTGGGCAGAAAAGCAGGGGAATGCAGATTGAGATCCCATAGCTATCCCTTCCAGAGCAAAATCAGACTGGAAAGGGATGTTTGCAGCCAACGATAGAAGTGCCTGGCACCGAGGCACTCTTCCTGTGTGGTGAATTGGCACTGGTTTCTCTCTCAGAGAGGCTGCTACACTAATGATATTTCCCAGCAGGATGCTCCACAGGAGGTGGCACAGGAGGGCCGGAGCAATCGCTTTTTGCTGTGAGAAATGCCAGAGAGCTGGAGAGGCTTCTAGCTGCTCTTGCAAAGGTAAGTTCACCCCTGTAAAGATGAGCAGCCTCCAGCACATGTTGTAATTACACTTAGAAAATGGCATTTAAGGCACTTGAAAAACTGTTTCTAGCCGTTGTGAATAGACACAGGGATGGATCCTTGCACCTGTTTCTGCCTGCTTCGTATTGCTCCCACCAGCCTGACCACCTCTGCTGTGGCATCTCTGGCAGGTGCCTCCCAGGAGGAGGGAGTCTCTCTGAAGGAGCATGAACTGCTTTGCAAGCATCAGGGAATGGGTGGGTGTGAGCTCTGCTGCACCAAACTGCTGAAGCACAGGAGGAATCTGAGGCTCTGGTTTTTGGGTTTGGAGGGTTTTTTTGAGTCTTATACTGCCATCCATGGTTTCTCAGCATCTTCCATGTGACAACAATTAGTAATTCTAATTAGTAATTTTATGGAGTTTGTTAATTAAATATCCTTAAGGACTGTGCCATCTCAGGGCCACAGTTTTCAGTATCACGGTGGTAGTGCAAGGCAGAAAATGCCGCTTTTCTGGTGGAAGCTGCTGGTAATGTGTTTTCTGATGGTATGGACTAGCCACGTTGGCGAACAGGGAAGAATATGATCATGAAGTATGTCTCCCAGCTGGTATTGTGGCAGAGTTGCAAGTCTATCCACACACACCCCAATATATACAAGCCTGAAAATTTTTCAACCTTTCAAGAAAAAGATGTTTAGAAACGTTCCTCAGCAGAAATTAAAAAAAAAAAAAAAATTCAAAAGGAAAAAATAACGTGGATTATACTCGTCCACAAAATCTGCACAACAGATCTCCTGGGTGCAGTATGTTCATGGGGTGGGAGCTGTAGAGATTATGCTGTTTGAATTGTTGCTTTTGCTACTTTTCCTTAATCAGCGCCTCTCTTCTGTATTGTAGCTTGATGGAAACATCACTGAAGATGATGAGAAACATCTTACTGACTTCAGCAACCTGTGGATCAGGTCAGCAGCCTCCAAAGTGCCTACAGGGTGGATGTCTCATCTCAGGTAAGTCTTGGGGGGGCTTACTGCTGCTGTGGATAGGTAGCAGGAAGATCCCATACATTGCTTTCTTCCTGGGACTTCCTAGTGCAGCGGTGTGATCCTCCAGCAGGAGTACATCCTCCTGCTTCGCATCAGTCCAGCGAGGAAAAAGTGGGACAACTCTGAGTGGACCTGGTCAGAGATAGGTCAACTTATTTTTTAACCTGTACTTGCCCTTGGCTATATCATGGACCATGATATGGTGGACAATGTCCCCCAAACTGAGCTTGTATAGGCTGTGCTCTCCTCTCACACTGTGTTCAAGCAGGCAGATGCAGTGCAGACTGAATGCTTTGAAACTCAGTTCTGTAGCTGCAAGTGCTATAAAATATGCACTACTTAAATATTGTCACTGGATCAAGAAAAGCTGTCAAAAATCGATGTAACTTTTGATGTTTAAAATAGTAATAGTAGAAGTTATTGCAGTTTTAGGCATTTGAGAGTATGTTTTGCCTTTATTTTAATTTATTTATTGGTTTATGGGTTTATTTCACTGCCAGCGTGCTCTATTATGGAAAGTTTATGTCATCTTTAAAGTAAAACATGCTAAGGAAGATATATTTTAAATTAAACAGGAAATTGGCATATAGTGATAAAAAAACAGTAACTGAGGGTGTTTATGAAGAGCTGCCTTCAGCCTGTGTGGTTATGTACATAAAGCACACAAGCAAAATGTCTTGTTGAAACCCTCATGCAGTACATCTAGCCCAGAGGGCAAGAGACAAGAAATTGCAAAATTAGGAAGGAGGCAGTTTGCTTCGTCAAATTAGGAGAAGGAAGAACACTCTGGATTTGAGATCTACGTGCCATTTTCTTTAAGGAAGGGGAGGATATAAGCACAAGGGGAGTTTATCAAGCCTTTTCAGGGCTGGAAGAGACCCTCACATCCCATCCCCAATCTGACCTTCAACCTAAGACAGCTTGGGAAGACTTTGGTGTTGAGTATATCTTATGGTTTTCAGAAGTCCTTGAAAGATTTAAGAAGCACTGGTTGCACCTGAAGAGAACGATACCCTGAGGCAGCAGCTGAGATGTAAACGTGCACAGAGAGCCAAAGCCACAGCCCTGGGGCCCGTCGTCTCCACCAGCAAAAACACACTGTTAAAATCAAAGCAGGAGCCGCAACTCACGCGTCTCCATGGACTGACACTCAACACCAGCTGAAATGCACTCCCCAGAGAACCTGCATGCTAAATCCCCAGGAAAGCATGGCTGCGTTATTTCTTTCCCAGAGATCGGTGGGACACTCCCAGCCCTGTTTGATTTAAATCTTTGGCTGAGGTATTCACACAGAACAGGAGAGGAATGAATTAAAGCATGCAGGGGAGAGAAGTGCATGCTGGGTCTCCTCTGCGTTGGGGCAGCATCTCCTGTGGGCTCCTGGGGGGACATTGCAGTATCATAGAATCATAGAATGGTTTAGGTTGGAAGGGACCTTAAAGATCACCTAGTTCCAATTCCCTTGCCATGGGCAAGGACACCTCCTACTAGACCAGGTTGCCCAAAGCCCCATCCAGCCTGGTCTTGAACAATTCCAGGGATGAGGCCTCCACAACTTCCCTAGGCAACCCGTTCCAGTGCCTCACCACCTTCATAGTGAAAAATTTCTTCCTGAGATCTTTTCTAAATCTACCCTCTTCCAGTTTGAAGCCATTACCCCTCGTCCTATCACTACGTGCCCTTGTAAGCAGTCCCTCTCCAGCTTTCTTGTAGGCCCCTTTCAGATACTGGAAGGCTGCTCTAAGGTCTCCCCAGAGCCTTCTCTTCTCCAGGCTGAACAACCTCAACTCTCTCAGCTTGTCCTCATAGCAGAGGTGCTCTGATCATCTTCGTGGCCTTCCTCTGCACCCACTCCAACAGGTCCATGTCATTCTTATGCTGTGTTGCACAGTCTGCTGTGGCCAGTTGGTGTGCAAATGTTGCACACACTTGCAGGACAAGACAAAAACCTTCCTATCCTTTTCTGAGAGCTCCCTCCCCTCTACGAAGCATGGCACTGCTGTGACACCCTTGCAGAGGGACCTAGCCACTTCATGGGGATGTGCATCTGCAAACCGCTCTGACCATTAGCTACATGTAAGCAACCTGGGCTAAAACTGACTAAATGCTAGACATCTTCCTGAGCTTAATCAATCCCTTTAAAACAGAGAAGCCCAAAAATATACTAGTATAGTAATATATTGCAGGAAATACTCTTCAATCTGAATTTAAAACATAGCCCGGAAGAAAGGCTTTTATCTTACTGCTGGCATAAGCTCTCAAATGAATTTAAAGTGCATTTTATCTGGTCTTTCTGTGATATAAACTTTTAATTAGTCATAATCAATGTAAGTGGGGAGAAGTGTATCAGAGCACTGCATATAAAATGAGAGTTGCATCCCTGACCTGTGCCAGCCTTAGGGAGGAGATGACAGTGGAAGGTAAATGCAGGTCTTGTAATATGAAATAGCAAATTAAGTGATTAGTAATTATTGTTGCTAATAAAATACACCCTGAAATTAGTGTTTTATTGTGTTAATAAATTTTCGGCTAGCTTTCCTCTGTAAATATTACAGCCTTACCATGTTGAGAGGCTTTTCCAGCTATAAAAAAGCAGGCTGAACATGACATTGTGTTCCACCCTAGAAGGTGGAGAGCACGTTTGTGAAGGCAATCAGTTCCCCTATTAAAGCCTGACTCCATTGCTTCATTCCTTACATGAACACTTGCTGGAATGTAAAGCTGGTACTAAACTGACGGGACTTCACATTACTGGTGTGTGAGCCCAAACTGCCAGAGAAAAGACTCCATTTAGCTTCAGGAGTCCTTGCACGTGGCCAAAACGGTAGGAGCTATCTCCCCTAATATTATCCATCTAGTAATACTCTAGCCCCTGGGCATTTAAGTTCCCGCCATGGTTAATGCAAAGTGCAAGGCACCTCTACAGAGCAATTAGTGTACAGCCAAAGGTATGTCATATATCAACAGGGTCACAATTTGGACTTGGAAATAGATGGCTTTGTTTGGATGGTAATGTGTGGAGTGTGACTGGCCCATTCAGGTCCCTCTTCCCTTGTTGGCTGACTTGTTTTTTGCTTGCAGCAGGAATCACAGGTGATCTATCCATAGAACAGTTATCATACAATGGACAGACTCCTTTTGGGCCAAGTAGTGAGCGAAAATGCTCAAAGGAGCATGAGAAGGTATTCCTATTTTATTTCTACAGAGCTGTGCCTCATCAAAGCTGTCGGATCCTGCTTCAGAAAACCAGGATCCTGGTGAGATGTATACTAGCTTAAACCACAAGCCTCTGTATGTGTGTGAGTGTGTATTTAAAACAGATTTTGGAGGAAAATGAGTCATCATTCTGTTTGCAGTTCTTGTTAACTTTGCAAAGAGAAAACATACATTGTAGGGCCTCAGGAGTGATGAATCCCAACAAAGAGGAAGTCAGGCAAAAAGGCCAGGAGGCCTGCATGGATGAACAAGGAGCTCCTGGACAATCTCAAACAGAAAAAATAAGCCTACAGAGGATGGAAAAAAGGACAGGTAGCCTGCGAGGAATACAGAGAAATTGTCCGAGCAGCCAGGGATCAGGTTAGGAAAGCTGAAGCCCAGACAGAGTTAAATCTGGTCAGGGATGTCAAAAAGGCAACAAGAAAGCCTTCTATAGGTATGTCAGTGATAAAAGGACAACTGGCGAAGATGTGGGCCCACTCAGGAAGGAAATGGGAGACCTGGTCACCTGGGGCATGGACAAGGCTGAGGTACTCAGTGATGTTTTTGCCTCGGTCTTCACTGGTGAGGGCTCTAACCAGACCGCCCAAGTTGCAGAAGGCAAAGGCAGAGACTGGGAGAATGAGAAATCGCCCACTGTAGGAGAAGACCAGGTTTGAGACCATCTGAGGAACCTGAATGTGCACAAGTCCATGGAACCTGATGAGATTCATCTGCAGGTCCTGAGAGAACTGGCAGATGAACATCCCAAGCCACTAACCATCGTATTCAAAAAGTCACGGCAGAGGAGGGCCATGAAGATGGTCAGAGGATTAGAGCACCTCTCCTATGAAGACAGGCTGAGACAGTTGGGGTTGTTCAGCCAGGAGAAGAGAAGGCTCCAGGGAGACCTTAGAGCAGCCTTCCAGTATCTGAAAGGGGCCTACAAGAAAGCTGGAGAGGGACTGCTTACAAGGGCACGTAGTGATAGGACGAGGGGTAATGGCTTCAAACTGGAAGAGGGTAGATTTAGAAAAGATCTCAGGAAGAAATTTTTCACTATGAAGGTGGTGAGGCACTGGAACGGGTTGCCTAGGGAAGTTGTGGAGGCCTCATCCCTGGAATTGTTCAAGACCAGGCTGGATGGGGCTTTGGGCAACCTGGTCTAGTAGGAGGTGTCCTTGCCCATGGCAAGGGAATTGGAACTAGGTGATCTTTAAGGTCCCTTCCAACCTAAACCATTCTATGATTCTATGATTATGCACTGCACAAACAAGGGATGGAGGGTAAAGAGCGAAAATGTGTGTGAAGGCGCCTGCCCCAACATCATTTAACTTTTTTTCCTAAAGTTAAAGCTTCCTGGCATAGTATTAGGCACTTTTCCAAATGACTGTTGTTATAAATAGTGCTCTGCATTGCAGCTTTCACATATGACTGACTGTGTCTGCCTGCAGACAGCGAAGTGTGTCTCCATTTATCGCCTCACTTTCTTACCTTGGTTCATCACCTTAATTTGCCACTGTTACCTGGGAGCTGACAGCTTCCAATTACAGTCACATTTGCAATGCCAATAGAAAACATCAGGGCCTGGTTTTCAAAGGTTTGGTCTATTCTTTCCTGAACAAGTGTTCTCCCTTGCAGTCCACTCAACAGCTTGTTTCTGAGATTGTGATCTTTTTCACAGATGTTTTTTGAACTATTTGATGCTATAGTGTAGTGTAACCTGTGTGGAACCATTGCAGTTCCCACTAGAAGTGTTACATACAGTTACTGGAGATTCCAGGTGCTACTTTGAATGCTTTATGCATTTATACAAATAAAACGACCTTTAAAATTGGATCAAAGTTTTCTTTAATGCTTTTCTCTAAAACAAATTGATCAGAGATTTTTGCAGGTATAAGCTACTGAATTGCTCATTGTAAAGTGGCTCGGTGAGCACCACACTGATATGGAGACAAATGTGGAAAGAAATCATGGAGAAGTCAAGGCTTGTGGTGAGTAAGGTGGAATGGAGCTGCTGTTGCTGAGGAGGGCAAGTACAGAGCTTCCCAGACAGATGTGCTGCCCTTCTCCCTCCTGCCCCTTCTTATGCTGTCCAGACACTGCAGGACTTGAGACCAGGAAGCCAGATCTTCCAGTTCACTGTTCACAAACTCAGTCTTTCTGCCCCCTCAACCAGCTTCTAAATAGGAATGAGCAAGGAAAGAGAGAGACGTTGACAGAGAGCAGCTCCCCAAAGGGCCTTGGCATCACAGGCTGTAGGAAAGCTGGCAAAGCATCTTGGGGGTACTCTGGAGAACAAAGATGCCCCTGGGGCATTTGTGGGATGTCAAAGGCAGTTTGTGTTGTTCAAGTTGACTGAAGATGGATCCCAGAGCAGATCGTCTACTTCCCTGTTGTCAGACCACTGCGTCACCCTTTGCGGCCCCAGGACACCAACCAAGCAGGGTAGCTCCAATATATGAGCTTCTGCATTTGAATGATTGGTTTTTTTTTCTTTTTCAAAGCACAAAGTAGAAGATGGAGCTAAAGGAGAGACCAAGTGACACCCAGATGCCATCATGGAACATGTTAAATGAGCTGTCTCAAATTCATAGCCAGCTCAGTAGAAATCCTGCAGGTAATGGAGATGAAACAGACTCAGTTTCCCATTTGTGCTGGTTTTGGCTGAGGTACAGTTAATTTTCTTTGTAGTGGCTAGTATGGGATTATGTTTTGTATTTGTGCTCGAAACAGCTTTGATAATATAAGGACGTTTTAGTTATTGCTAAACAGTGCTTACACAAGAGTCAAGGTCTTTTCTGCTCCTCACACCGCCCCACCAGTGAGTAGGCTGAGGGTGCACAAAAAGTGGGGAGGACACACAGCTGGGACAGCTGACCCCAACTGATCAAAGGGATATTGCATGCCCAGTCACGCTCAGTATATAAAGCCAGGGGAAGAAGAAGGAAGGGGTGGACTTTCAGAGTGATGGCATTTTATCTTCCCAAGTAACCGTTACACATGATGGAGCCCTGCTTTCCTGGAGATGGCTGAACACCTGCCTGCAGATGGGAAGTAGTAAATGAATTTCTTGTTTTGCTTTTCTTGCGTGCACAGGTTTTGCTTTATTTATTAAACTGTCTTTATCTCAACCCATGAGTTTTTCCTCACTTCTACTCTTCTGATTCTCTCCCCCATCCCACCGGGGGGAAGTAAGCAACTGGCTGTGTGTTGCTTAGTTGTCATCTGGGGTTAAACCACAACACCATTCAAATATATGACAGTGGATAGAAATGAAGTCTCTCTCATGTTATCTCAGTCATCTCAGCTGCTGATGCTGCCCGCTGACAACAGATGCCACAGTTAGAAGGACACAGCCCAGGAAGGGATGCTGGGGCATCTGCCACCTCCTGCTTAGTGTCTTCGATTCAAGCTGCACCCATCCTTCCTTTTTGTAGTTAGTGGCAAGCAGAACAAAGTGCTGCCTCCTACTCTGTGTAGGGACTTTCTTACAGACTGAAAACCACTGGTGGTACCTGGAAGGAAACAAACCAACTGTGAAATAAACGCTTTCTCCCAGGAGCAGGGCTACTAGACAGTGCTGGTCTCATACCGAAGTGAGTGGAGCAACACTGATGTGTGAGAAGTTGCACTGGCCATGTCAGGGGCAGTCTGGGGTTTCTGCTGGGTCTTGCTTCTTGCACCTTCATTTCCCCTATTAGCAGCAGGTTTGAACAGGGACCTCAGCTTACATCCTTGGATCAGAGGCCATGACCCATTACTTAGTACTGCTTCACAAGATTGAATAGAATTTCTTTGGGTACTTAAATAGGGACAAGTCACAGGAAGCTGTGTGGTATTCTATCCTGCTGGGATCTGAATGCAAATAGGTTCTGTTTTTTTTATCTCAGGATCACCTTTAAAATACAATATAAAGAGCAATTCTGTCCTCTTTTCAAAGGAATTAACCTTTTTGTGGTGTAAGAGTTTGAGAAGAAAGCAGGAAGGTACTGGTGGGACTGTGTGGTCCAGAAGTCATCTACTCCAGGTAGCTCCCTGTTGTAGTTAATACAGTTAGATTAAAACTAGTTTGGTTTTTTGCTCCGCTAGTTATCATAGAGAATTGCTCCCAGTCCTGAGGACCCACCCTTTTGGATGCAGTGAGGAGCTATAGTGGCATTTCTCCAGCTCTATGAGCACAGTGGCCAGTTATTCCCAAGCAAGGCTGGCTAGACAGCAGTCACAGTATAACTGCAGGATGGATTTCAGCATGGGCAGGACTATGTAGGCATGCCACAGCCCCATTGCCCAAACACAGCATTGCCATCCCTGAAGTTTCATAGGCAGATGCTGGCAAGCACCCAAGACACTGTTTTTCAATGTACAGAAATGACTAGTCTCATCTGGTTTGTCTCCATTATGAAAAACAATGAGGTGCCTTCCATGGGGCACTGGATCCCTAAGATAGAAGAAAAGAATCTGCAGAGGGTAGGACCAACCCACCTCTGTGTGTTGTTTTTGAGAAAAATGTTTTCTGCTGTTGGTGAGGCTGGGGCTGTCGCAGGCTGCACCACACACATATTTGCTGTTTCCCATCGAAATGTCATGCAGCATGGATAAATAACAAGCAGAGACACCTGTGCCTGCACTTCAGTTGATAATTTTCCTAATTATATGACATATTTAGGTGGGCCAAAACATACTAAAACAACCACTTAATAGGAAACTCATTATACTTCTGTGACTGACTTGCTAATAAAATCACTGTGCACTTAGTACATTGTGGAAGATCCCAAAGCACCTATTGACTTTTGAGCCTGATCCTCTTTCCTCTTACACTGATGCAAGTCAGGAATGACCCCCATCAGTCAGTGCCCATGTATAGCCACACGCATAAAGGCTAGGAGGAGGTAAGTCATTAGAGATGGATGGGGAGACAAACTGCCGGTGAAATGCCCTAAAACAGCTTGGGTCACCCTATTGTACTTGCACAGTACCACAGGCTGCGAAAAGCAGGGAATAAGGGGTGTAAATCTTGGGACTTCCTAGCATGTTGCTGCCCAGTACTTCAATCTGACTACCTATGAGCTGGAAACCAGTTTGTCAGTGGGATGAAGGGCACAGCACAAGGTAAGAACAAAGCAGTTTTGAAGCAAAATCCCTTAAAAAAATGTTTCTGCGTTACCTGGCAGGTTGAGGTACTGTGCCTTTCTTTATGAACCATGGAAACAAGACAAAAATAAACTATGAACGCAGCCCTCTGAAATTGTTGGAAGCTGCAAAATGCAAACAAACATGCAGAACTGGGAGAAATAAAATATCACAAATGTGTGTGAAAGAACAGTTTCCTAAGGCACCTTTGTTCTTGCCCACGCACAATAAATTGCTGTCCTTTCCAAGAGAGGCGATGAGGAAGGGAGAGCACAAGAAAGACTGCAAATGGGGAGGAAGGAACACAGATCTTGCAGAAGGGATTTATTATACTTACCAGCAATGGTGGGGGGTCGGGGAGGAATAGACAATTCTGGGAAGGTTTCAATATGTGCTTTTGTCATGATTTCTACATGTGATTCTACTCATGTTGCTGAGCATCCTGTTGCGCCAAGGTGTTTGCATTGTCTTACAGCCCTTCATGAATCATGTCTGTGCTACGCAGGTTTTATGTTTTGAAGAGCCATGAAATCTAATGAGAACTTTTCCCATCACTGGCATGGCATGATTACCAGATAAAAATGGTGCTTATATATTCATGTCACTGAATTTCAGAGAGCTCCAGTATATTGAAGCCCACAAGACCAGTGTCAGGGGAAGATAAAAGATATAAAATGTATAATTATTTCACAGCAGAATTCCAGTATTGTTACTTGTCTGTCTTATTTTTAAAATACTGCCGGCAAGAAACTTTCAGATGTGGTCTTTGAGGGCACCATTGGTTTTATTGCAAGGGGCTGCAACCATGACGTGTATGTGTGTATTTTAAGAAGTGTTGCATGTTTTGAACAACTTCAAGGAAGCAAAATATCTGCAGGATGAAAAAGTGAGATAGAACACCTCTGAATCACTTCTGTTTGAACAGAGAAAATGTCTTGTGTTTCCCTGATCTGCCAGAGATTTATTGTGTTCCTTCTCCTGGACCACTTGGAAATGGTAAGAGCTATTTCAGGATGTCCCAGACCTCCCATGGTCAGAGACAATTGCTCCAGGGTTTCAACACCATCAGTTAAAACATGGCAGTGTGCTCTTTGTAGGCTCATTGCTACAAGCATCAGGTGGAAGTGGAGAGATGTTAGCTCTTAGGACACAAGGCACAAACCAACTGCAAGATAAAAAAAAAAAAAAGGTAAAGCAAGGGGGGAGGGGAGGTAGACCTTCAAAACTGTATATTAGAAATGAAGCACAGCAGTAGGAATTACCTTCTGACAGCAGATGACTCTTTAATGTCCTAATTCACCCAGTTACTTAGATGCCTAACTCCCATTAATTTAAAAAGACTTGACAGGCTACCCTTTTATCTCTGGGGTTTTTTTTGCATTAATTTCTCACCTGTGCAAAGGAGGAATAATAGCTTTCCTTTACTTTACAGGGGGGATGCGAGGACAAACATATTAAAGGTTGTGAGGCTTAGTTAGGGCACCGAGGGAAGGACAGAGCAAGCTCATTGCCCATCAACAAGTGTGTGAGCTGTCAAGCTGGTTTTACGGCAGAAATGTAAGGATCTAATCTGTGTGCAAGACGAGGAAAATAATTTGCATCGAGTTACAAGAGGTGTTCATCTGCTGTTCACAGCTCAAACTAAAATTTAAAGTATATGCTCAAACATAAGGTAGCTGCTGTTAATTTTTTCTTAATTTAGAGGTTAGTGTTTCTCATATGGTTTACCTTCATAGAATTGTCCCTACTAGCTCCATGCCATACCATGCTGGTTTATAGGTACCCTTAAAATGTAAAACTCAATTAAAATGTATTTTGCATCTGGTTTTCATCTCTGACAGTCAAACCAAGCACACAATCAGTCCAGACTCACCTCATGTGTGTTACTGAAGTCCTTTGCCAGGTGTCATCACCAACCTAATCAGAAGAAACTTCCTGTTTTCCTTTGACTCCTTCATTGCCATACAGAGAAAAGGCACCGGCAGAAGCCTCAGCTGTCACCAGTGCTGCTTTGGCAGTTTCAGTTGTTTTCAATAACCATTTATTAGAGCTTCCTTTCTGCTGAGGTCAGGCTGCACACCTATTTCTTCACACTTCACCCAGTCCTAGGGTCTGCAGTAGCCCTCAGAGACCTAGGGTGAACCCAGAGAGCCCAGTGAACCCAGGTGTGAGTATGATGAGATGCAGAAACTTTCCTACATTACAATATACTTTTGTAGGTTTGTTCTTCCTCTTCTTCCCAGGAATTAGGATTTTTTTTGAGTACTTTCACAGGTTCTGGATGTCTGTGTCCACTTTCAAAGCATGAGCTACTGGATTCTGTTAAAGGCAGGTTCTTAGCATCACTGGACCTTTGAATTGGGTGTGACAAATTCTGCATGATGTAAAGTTAAATTGCATTGGGGTAGGGAATAAGACTATATTTGCTGTTTCAGACTTTGCATCTCTTTCTCCACCAGTTTTATTTCATTGACCCCTGCACAGCTGCTCTTGATGCCTACCCTTGTAGGAAGAGAATTATTCTTTCTCTCTCCTTTGAGCTTTGCAATGCCTAAGGAGCGATTCAGAGGCTAAACTGGAAACTTTCAATATCAGTTATACCTTTACTGCTGAAATACAGCTGCCTGTGAATGGTCATGGGGTTTTTTACTGCTATTAGGAAAAGAATCTCTTGCAGTTGTTAATTAACACTGCTCCAGTTTTATCATTATTTCAACAGGATAGCCTCAGGATGAATTTAACCCTTTGCTCTTCTGGAAGCAGTATAAATGACTTAATCTTGTTCAAGTGTGTAGAATGAATTGTTGGCTTGGATTTTTCAAAGGACAGGCCTGTTGGTGGAGGCTGCTGCCCCAGTGCTACTGAAATCCAATAGGATTTTGATATCACTCATCCCTGGGGTCAGACTCTGATTATTGCAGTAATGGGTAGCAATTATCAGGCTTGCAGTAAGTTGCAGAGGTCTATCATTTGAGAGTCTTGATTGCCCAGAGCAAGAATGAATTGTGGGTTTTTTGACCCATTAGTGATCTCCAATTTCATGTGATGTATTGCTGCTTAATTCGCTTATTGAGGTTAATATTGAAAAGCTTTGCTTACTTTGAATACTTTTCCTCTTAACATTTGCAATTAACAACAGTGCAGTAAGGAGAAATGAAAGATCAATAAAGTCTCTCTTATCTTTTAATATCCTCCTTGCAGGCGAATTTCTGTTCCCTAAAAGGGCCATGGTGTTATGTTCATTCTAGAGATGGATTTTTCTTGAGGCTGCTTGGCAACTTTCCATCACTTGTATGTCAGATTTGATCACTAATTCCTGCCTATGTCAAAGGTTAATGCAGGACTGTTAAGTGTGTAATCGTGCCTCATTGAGGAAAGAGGTCAAATAGGTTTATAGGGATGAATCTCTATTGATTGCTAGGAGTATTTAAAATAATTGGACTCAAGCAATCAGATTATACAGTTATGATTATAAGATGGGGCTATACAGGGTAACTTACATGCTTGACATAGATTGTATCTGATCCAGGTTCTTTTTGCCCTAAATATGCTGAATTTGTACTCATTTCCTTATTAAAGCTGAGACTAATTAGAACAAGTTTTAGCCACTGGTATATAAAATTGACTAGAAATTCATAGAATAATATGTATCTCCCAGTGAATGGATGGAGGATTGTACCTTCACTTATGAATGAGGCCATAAACAGGGTGTTACAAGCTGTAACATACCTGCATTCTTTTTGTCATACAGTCTGTATCCCCTGTCCTCATAACTATTTGCTGGAGGGGTTAAAAAAAAAAAAACAAACCAAACAAAAAAAAAACAAAAAAAAACAAAAAAAAAAAAAAAAAAAAAAACAAAAAAACAAAAACAAAAAAACCCAACAACAACAAATCACAAACAGGGAATTATGAACCACCTAAGTCAAAGGAACCCAATGCAAAAATAGCTTTACCACTTGGAGAGCAGAGATCTACAGCAATACCCACCAGAGGTAACATTTAGAAACCTTCATCTCCCATAGGGGTCCCCACATATTTCTGCAGTCATTTAGGAATGCAACAAGTGTGGTCAGGACCTAGGAAGATCAAACCTTTGGGGTCCTCCTAGCCAGGAGGCTGCTTTTACTCTGTAGGAAGGAAACTCAAATACATGACTCCAAATTATGTGCAGTAAACTTGCTACCCTGGACTTCAGGAGAGCAGACTTTGGCCTCTTCAGGGACCTGCTTGATGGAGTACAGTGGGATAATGCCCTGGACAGAAGAGGGCCCAAGAAAGCTGCCTAATACTCAAAGACCACCTTCACCAAGCTCAGAAGCGATGCATCCTGACAAAGAGGAAGTCAGGCAAAAACACCAGGAGGCCTGCATGGATGAACAAGGAGATCCTGGAAAAACTCAAACAGAAAAACGAAGCCTACAGAGGGTGGAAGCAAGGATAGGCAGCCTGAGAGGAGTTCAGAGAAATTGATGGGAAAGCCAGGGGTCAGGTTAGGAAAGCTAAAGCCCAGACAGAGTCAAATCTGGTCGGGGCAACAAGAAAGCTTTCCACAGGTATATCAGGGACAAAAGGAAGAGTAGGGAAGATGTGGGCCCACTCAGGAAGGAAACAGGAGACCTGGTCACCTGGGACATGGACAAGACTGAGGTACTCAACAGCTTTTTTTGCCTCAGTCTTCACTGGTAAGGGCTCTAACCACACCACCCAAGTTGCAGAAGGCAAAGGCAGAGACTGGGAGAATGAGAAATCGCCCACTGTAGAAGAAGACCAGGTCCAAGACCACCTGAGGAACCTGAATGTGCACAAGTCCATGGGACCTGATGAGATTCATCCACAGGTCCTGAGAGAACTGGCGGATGAA
>VYXH01012462.1:35814-61426 GCA_013397275.1 Burhinus bistriatus | reverse complement strand
CTTGGGGTAATATATTTAAAACCCTTTTTTTTTTTTTTTCCCAGTTCTTCAAATCACGTTCACTAAAATGACAATTTCAGAATCTGAGGTTGTCTTCAAAACATACAGTTCAGATACACAGAGTTTATAGCAAAGAGCTATGACAGCAAAAGGAAGCCTGTTTGGATGCTACTACTGGATATACCCACAGAAAAATAAAATAAAAAAAATCCTATATGATGCATTGTGTTTCAATTATTTTATGTTTTGAAGGAACACCTCTTTACTAATAATTGATTGGCGTGCTCTGTCTGTTGCTGGGGTCTAAACCAGACAATGCAAGTTCTTAAATGCCAAATGCCTTTAAAAGGCTCTGTTATTTACACTCAGATATTGAAGGAGAGGGTTTCTTTTAAATCAGAAGAAATGTGGTCTATGATTGTTCTGGTTCCTGAAAACGCAATCACTTTTTAATACTTTTCACCCTTCAAACAGAATATATACATTAAAATAATCAAGTTGTTATGTTAGGAATGTATACAGAATATATACAGAGTATATACATTACAAAATATCAAGCTACATTGTGTAAAGAACTGCATAAAAATTCACACAAAAAATACATATGCATTTTCCCTAAGTGATTCTTCACTTGTTCTTTGGAAATTTCTAGGTATTATATCTCACTTTTGTGAATCCATGCTTGCTATTTTTAATCAAATTATAGTTCTATATCTGTCACCCATCTCTTGAGTGACTAGCATTTTCAGTAGTTTTACCCATTCCTGAATTTAATCTTATGGCTGTGTAGATTAAGGGATCACCCATAGATCCTTTCTTAAACATGGTATAATACTGCCTTCTTGTCTCATGCCTCCTCTGCTTTCAATTATCTATCCAATACAAGCAGAAGATTGAATTAATGTTTTATAAAGATGAAGAAAAAATCCAGTACTATTGAGGTGGCCTATTCTCAGAATGCTTTAGTGATCTGAAGGACTATAAAGCTGCTGCAAGAAACCTAAGCTGCCTCTTATTTCTGGTCACCTGTCAGACACCAAAAAGTGTCATTTTTGTGTGTAATTCTGTGTCTTTTGCTTTCTTATATCTGTGTCATGACTTTGAGATATCCAAACTTTGTAAAGGGTGACATTTGAAAGTATATGACGGTTATAGTTTGTATGGAAATACACAGAAATTACAAAGCAAGCACACCAATGGCTATCTCTTTGGCTATTTTGCTGTCACCTCAACAACCATGTTTGTGAGAGGCCTATGTTATGCAGCTTTTTCAGACTTTCATTTGTTGTTCAGTCTTTGCTAATGTTTTGTTTTGAATTATGTTAATGGATTTTCTTTTTGCATGTAAAATATGAAATGATACTGTTTGTGCACATTTCTACATATTTGTTTTTTCCAAAGTTGTGGAGGCAGTGTTTGCTCCTTTCTGAAACTCTCTGGGAGAAGTGAAAACAGACCTCTTATTTTAAACCTCAAAATCTGTAAAAAAATAAAGCAATGAACAAGGGAAAAGCTTGTAATTGCTATCGTTCACCATAAAGTGTTTTCAAAATGACCAGAGTGTAGCTGATGAGAAGAAATCTACCTGTCTCTGCAATTTCTCTGAAGTATCATCTGCTTTCTTATTTTTGAGAAAGTCTGGCTCAGATACCAGTGAAGGTTTCTAAACTTTAATACTTTTAATTGTCCCATCAGCCATGGTAAAAGGAAAAGGAAAAGAGAAGAGTCATGTAAACTCTACCTTACCAGAAGTGAATTGTCCCTCAAGCTCCTTAAATATGTAGTTATTGGGACACTTATTTAAATACACTTGATCAGAACTTGGAGATCATATGAAGACTTGTGCCTTGTGTGAAATAAAAGGAACACTGTATCATCTGGTTACCAGTAAATGAAACTAGAATGACACTGTAGTCTGGTTACATTAGGCAGTGGAGTTATTCTACATCTTGAGGTCTTGCTCAGAATGTAACACTGAAATAAAAAACAAACACACACCCCCACAAAATAAGCAGTTCTATGAAGTCAGTATACACTTTAAATGAGATTTGATAAAAGAAATGGCATTAGATGTCAGTGTTCTCATGGGACAAATATTTCCCTTTAAGTCAAATCTAATAAATATTTTGGACATTTTCCCTCTCCCACCACAGGATGGAATAATCTGTAGTGTGTAATAATCCTTTTCAAGAAAATGTTGTTGCACTTGCTAAGAATGAGTCTAATTTAGTACCATGATACTGGTGATATTGAAAGTATTTTGATTTTTTTTCATAATAGACAGCTTCTGGAACCACAAAATTCCAATAGAAACTTTGCTTTATTTTTTCTTATGGAAGTTTCTCAAGTTAGTATTTTGGAAGTGTAGAATCATATATACTAAAGGTCTGGAGAAAACCTAAAATGGTTATCTAATTCTTTCTTCTCTCCACTGGTAGTGTGCATCCACTCCAGGTGAACAATCTTTTTCACTTAAGAAAACCAAAACACTACAAATGGGTGGTAAAAACCCCAGTTTGAAATATATGTTAAAGTCTTTTTTTTTTTTATTCTCTAGAGCCTTTCTTAGTATAACTGTTGATTCCTTTTAATTTAGAATTTAAAACAAACAAACAAACAATGCTAAAATATCTCCACATTAAACTGATTGCTCCGTTTTCTTTTTCCCCTCTTGTATTTTAAGATATTAGAATAGCTACATTGTACAAGGCCACATATTCTACTGGTGTTGGTGTTGAAAACAAGGAACACAAGTGATGACAAAAAACCTAAATTCAAATATACAAAATCAGTATATGACAATTTTAAATAGTTAAACTTCCCCTGCTTCTCCTATGTGGCATGAATGAAAGCGATTAGGTTCGTGGTTTGCGTGGAAAAATAGTTTTACCCAGGTATAAGTATACTGCAGGATCAACTAGATTATGTAACATATTTCAGCCAAAATTCAGCACAATTTTACTGTCTTTTCAACCCGGTGCCATACTGCCAGGTAAATATGTAAATAGTATACTTTGGAATTCCTGTGAGATCGCAGATATTCAATTACAATTCAACACAGATGTGTACTGTCATCTTATTTGCTGCAAGGAGCAAAGCATTCTGTATGTGTATACTGTTGTTATAATAATTAAGCTGTTCAAGTATTAGTTGCTACAAATTCTTATGTAAGTTTTTAAACCAAGGAATAACTTGCTTAAACAGGAACAGTTCAATGAAAAATTTGTGTCACACAATTTTGCTCTTTTATCCCTTGGGAAATCCTTCTAAAATCACAGTTGTGATATTACTATCTGAATATTAATTTCACATTCCCTGCAAGAGGCGAGAAAGAGGTCTCTTCATTTGCAGAAAGTTTGATTAAAGTTAGGTTCTAGAGCTAATTATCTGAAAAGAGTGGGTTTGGCGGATTGGGGTTGTATTTAAAAAGCTTCCTCAAGGGTTTTTTTTGTCATGTGTTTGCCTTGGTTGTCCTTGCATTCCTCTTTGACATGTTTCCCTGGACAGCTGCTACATCACAGACTCTTTCTGTGGCTGCACAGTCTATAAAAGCTTCCTCCTTCACCCCATCAAAACTGCTTTTCAGCAGCCTACCATGAGCCCATCAAGCAGTGCAAGCAGTGCCCTGCCACCACCATTTCCCAGGGGAGCAGAGGTAGTAGATGAATATGAGCTCGAGTTCATTGCACTGATTTTTGTGATGCCATTACAAAAGAAGAGTAGTTCACTAAACTAAATATAAAAGTTCAATTTACTCTAGGGTGTTGGAATTGCAACAGGAATGTTATCTATGGATCACATGTGATGGACATTCCCTCCTTTTTTTCTCAGAAATTATTGCCTAAAAGTTAAAGTGTTCTGATTTTTTACAACTGAACCAGCTAAAGAGTCTCCAAAAACTCATTGCTACTCCTAAAGTGTTTTCAAGGATGGCGTTTGGAAAGAATTGAGTGGAACATGTAAACCTTACCTGAACCACTTTCTAAAACATGAAAATTTCAGATTTTTAATCATGCATTGTCTAAGATTACTTATTCAAGTGCATTTTTCTGGAGGGTACAGAAAGAAAAAACAAACAAAACTCCAGATGAAACACTGAGTTTTTTTATTCTTTGTCTTCTGCATCCTTTTGTAGTGCACAGTGCAGAGAAGAAGTGATCAGCTGAACCTGTTCTTAGAGGTCTGTAGCATAGTTCCTTTTCAACTCTCCATTAAAAGAAAAAAACTAACATGATTTGACCTGTGTCATATTTCACTGAAGTTCGTTGGCAGTGGCCCCTGCCCAACCTCTCAGCTTACCACATACACCTATGCAGAGAAGCTCTCCACAATACCTGACTATATACTGCACTTTTGAAGGCAGTCAGAGCTTCGATACTAACTTCCAAAAGATAGGCTCTACATATATTTTTCTATCTGTTTGCATTTTGCTAAGAAATTCCTCTATGTTTCAAATTTAACATGTTAAAGATAAACTTGCCCTCTATAAGTCACATTAGATTAGGAAAAAGGAAAACACTAGCTTCTTTTTTTATTTTTTTTTCTTTCCTTTTGTAATAAATATTAAAACCCTATCTAACCTGGATGTCTCAGTCATCAGAAGAAGTAATGGAAACAGAATGATGTCACAGAAATTAATGTATTATCAGGTAGCCACTTGATTATGTCTGTTGAAAGCAGTTTGAAAGAGTAGAGACGTGTGGTATACTTACTTTGATGTCGGTGCTCAGCATGAGTCCTGAGGCTGATTTGGAGGTATAAATATTGGCTATGTTTATAGACAACTCATTGTCTACAAAGCACTGTAAATTTAACCATTTATTCCTCGCTCTGAAGAAATTACTATTAACTTGTACAACAAATGATTCAACTTCTACTTTCCCATTTGTTCTGTTGAGGTATGTATGCTCCAACATACCATTTCTCCAAGACATCAGGAGACAATGGAGTTTAAATTCATCACTTAAAACCAAACAGGAATGGGAAAACAATTCAAGCACAAATACTCTCATCTTTCTAATTCATTTTTTCATGTATTAAAAAAAAAAAAAGAAAGCAATAATGGCAAAATAAAAAGTTATCTCAATCTTTCCATCTAAATATAACTCAGTAGGTCACCTTATATATAGGTGGCTTCCAAGCATAATCAAGTGCCATCTTGCATAAAATGGAATTGGAAATGGATAAATACTTTAGTACTATGTCCATCAGGAAAGAATAAACTATTTGCCCAGTAATCACTGATGAAACCAGGTGCCTGAGTTATTCCCCCCTACATGTGTGACTCACAGTTTTGTGGAAAGCATTAGAGAATCATAAAACTTAACACACAAAAATACCCTAAAACCCAAGGAAAAAAACCAACAACCCAAAACAACAAACAAACCCCTCTGGTAAATATTTCTCGCTGTTTGGTGCTAAATTATGAATTATCTATCTTCAGTCTAAAAGGCTGCTTTTCAACAGTGAAAGTAATATGTGACACAAGAGACAAGGAAAACTGGCGATAGCTGGAATTAGGCACCAACTTTCAAAGTGTTGAAAAGCAGTCAGCAGTAATCTGTACAGAAATAAAACTAAGAGGTTTGAACAAGATGCTGACAGTCACATGCGTGGAAATAGGCTGATTTTTATTATTTTTTTTTTAAATGGAAAATGGTAGAAAAGGCTGCAAAGCACATTGCTACCACCAGATACCATTAACCTATAAGGTTTGCTACTGCCAGAATGAAGTGCTGGAGCAGCAATCAATGTTCCAGTTCCTCACGATTACAGCTATTGCCCTAAATATTCTGAATTAAACAGAAGGAGCAATTGCATGATTACCAGTCTTGTAACAAAGCTAGACAATGGAAGGGCGTGAGTCCAACAAATGCATCGCCTAACCTTTTTTTTCCTTCTAATTTACCAATAAAGCTACAGTGGAGATAGAAAAGGTATGTGGTACTCAAGGAAAAAAAATCTGTAAACTCTTCTGCTACAAGTGTTCCTTCAAGAGTGTGCCTTGTGCAATTCCTAGGCAAATTATTCACTATCTGCTTTCAGAAAATTGTATTATGTTACGGAATAGGAAAACTCAAGGTGCAGTTATAACCTAAGAAATAAGAGTGTAAGAATTGAGAATGACAGGCCAACTTGGAACCTCACAATGGCTCTCAGTTTATTTTTATTCAGTTTTCTTCCACATCCTAGCTGCTTTCAGCCTTTCAAATGCTGTCTGGGTTTTGGAAGTCAAACTCTGTTTCTGACTCCCCCACCTTCATTGTTAACTAAAGATTTCCAAATTGAAACTACGATAAGAAATCTGTTCACACCTGCTCGCAGAGAACAGTCTACATTTCTTCTCATTGTTATGTTGGCTGTACAATGATAACAGTACTTTCCATGCTTTAAATGCGTACCTCCAGAAGTTTTACAGTTGTTAAAAATCTAAGTCATATGGGAATTTGACTTAAACTAAATTTCAGAGTCAGTTTATTTCAGAAAAACGGAGACGCTGTTTTGCCTAAAGTTATGTAAGATGTCTTCAGAGCATCCAAAAGCAGAAGTTTAACTCCCAACTCCTGTTTCAGCTGTGACACTTTCTCTTCTTAACAGTTCAAAAATTCTATTAATAGTAAAAAAAAAAAAAAAGAAATTCTTAAGGTATCGTCAACTGTGAAGAGCTCAGCTCAATATCAGCATTTGACCAAAAACAGCTTAATTATACTTTAATTGCAAAGTACGAATGAAGTCCAATGAGATTTTACAGATCTTGTCCATGTGCCAAGCACTTTATTCAGTCTCTCAAAATGCCAGGGAGAATACTTCAAGGAAGGCAGACTAAAAGCCAGCTTTTACAACCTACACTTCTGAGAAATAAATGGTGTATCTTGCTGCTCCTCCTCTGAAACCACTATTGTAGGCCACTGAGACAGGATAATGGATTCAGTGAACCACAGATCTGGTTTACTATGCCTATTCCTATGTGATTTATTGTAGCATTTAAGTTTAGAAGAACCTTTTGCCCATGAACACCAACCTCAGCTGTACTGCAGTTACTTGAAGGTCAGAGGAGATGTCATCCAACAGATTCTAGCACTCCCTGTCTGTCTGCAGAGAAATGTGTAAGTAGTAGGCAAGTCACCTTACCCACCCTAGATTTCATATGCTTCATCACTGAAAAAAGTGATGACTATTCTACTTAGTGCAACAAATGTGCTAGAAAATTCTCAAGTTATTCATCAAAAAAATCTGAAACTTGCTAAAGTAAGTGGATAAATACCTGTAGTCCTCAAAAGGGTTGTGAATCAGCTTAAATTGCCCAGAAGATATGTCAAATATGGCTGATTGCTCCATCATTTTACATTTACAACCTTTGTCTTTAATTCCTTGTGTTCTGTCTTACCATGAAAGCCATGTTAGTAGTTTCCCTTACATACATCACAATGTCTTCTAAGGAAACTCCGAAGCTGATAATGGTAGCTTTTCAGACTTGGAGTAAGGTTAAGATAAAACTGTCTTATGAATGAGATGTAATTCATGCCTGTAGAAAAAAATCAAGCCAAACCAGACAATAAAAATAAATAAATAAAAAAATCAAATAGTTTATTTTCTTCTTTAACCCTCAAAGGACTAATGATAATCTCTCCCTAGTTTTGCAAATCTACTATCAAATCTAGCTGTGACACAAAATCAAAGGAATCCAAAGAATTCTGTTTCAATTCAAATGTTTTCCATCACTACTAAGACACAAAGGATTGGGGGGTATGGGGAATAGAATTGTTTGTGTTAAAAATCTTGCCTTTTTTACAGATGTGGTTCAACATTAGTGCAATGAATGTGGAGAAGTACTTCACATTTTGAACAACAATTCAAGGGTAAATTCCATCCGTTTATAGATTTACTTGAACAATAGATAATAATGTTAATCTCTGGCATTGCTATGCTATGGATTAATTGTTTTGAATAAATGGTAGAAAATCAGTGAAAAGTTATGCAATCCAGTAATGCTCAAAGACAAAATGCATGTTGCTAACAATAAATTGGCTTTATCATCACATTTTTAGTAGTTCAATGTGTCATTTGTAACTGGTTTTTGTCACTGTAAACATCTGAGGGTACTAAGTGGTTAAATATAATCCTATTAATAATCCCATGTAATTCTGATCTCTTGATGGAATTAAGCAGCACCTTCCATCATTAACAGAGCCAATCTGTAGCATCATGTATTCAGTGTGGGGTTCTTTGAAGCGAAAGTATATATAAAAAAAGTCTGATCCTTCTTTATCACATGATAGTTTTGAACACTAATCAGGTATTTTGGCACCTACTAAATGGTGGACATAGTTATTTAAGAATAATGCTACAGAATGATAAGATAAATTTTAAATACAGCTTCGCATAGTGAGCTGTCTTCAGAAACATATAATTCATCAAAACATATTAAAAGAGACGATAGTGACATTTTGTAGAAATGTTTCTGCCACTTTAGAACCCAGAATTTTTATTAAAGATATAATGTGCCTCTTCATCATGTTGTCATTGTGGACTGCAATCTTTACTTCAAGAACAGAAATATGATGAACTGTGCTATTTTCTTTGGTGCCTACAGGATTTGAAAACTTAACTGCATAAGATTTAAGAAAATAACTGTAAACCTGGCATAAATGTACTCTAAACTATGGATTATCTAGTTTATTTAGCTAGAATGTGAAGTGGGTTTGTAGTTAAAACTGTGCTATCTGACCATCTTTTCACTGAAGTTAATATGAAGTCTCTTCAAGTATGTACAAGTAATTCGGTTTTCACCGGACAGTGGTGTTAGTGTCCATTATATTATGCTGATTTTTTCACGAATAGAGAAGATGTCTGCTAAAGGGTAGATATGAATGTGTTGTGGATTGAAGAATGCACAACAACCTATAGTTGTATTATTCTATCACCCGATGACACCTCCCCACCCAGGAAGAAGAATTGGGAAAAACAAGGAAACCCGGGGGTTGAAATTTAAACAGATTTAATAGAATAAGGCTAAATAATTAACATTAATAACACTAAAGAACCAATATTGATCCCAATACCAATATATTTACAAGGATTATATTCAGTCAATTCTATCAGTCGGCAGCTGTGTGCTCCCAAGCAGTGGACAACAAATGTTGGACACTGCAAGCGCTACAGGTTCAGGAGGAAGGGAAGGGCTCAGAGGTCCAGTGCTAAGGCAAGAATTCATTCAAACAATCACCTCTTGGACCAATGCAATAAATACAATCAGTTTGTAGAGGTTTTTAGATATAAATGACAGTTTCTTAAATCTGGTGGGGTTTTTTTTCCCTAAAATCTTTTCGTTTGAATTCATTATAAACAGTTATTGTACATTGTCAAGAATAATTAAGCTGTAACAAATAGACCTTTAAAATACTACTTTCTCTGAGAGTAATTTGATATTGACTTTGTCCACATGTCTTTGCTCGGTAAAAAAATCTTGCTTCCCCTACTTTCATCAGTACCAATAACGAAAACATATTAAACTGTTGAAAATTTATATAGGCAGACTGGGCAGCAGTTTTTAATTTACTCAGATTATGAAATATAATTAGAAATTAGAGCTCTTTCTCAAGGAATATGTTGATTTTAAGAAAAATGAATATTTACTCACTAATTCAGAAATAAATAAATTCTAATTGGAGAAATTTCTTATAAATGTTTTTTATTTGCAATATTTGCCAATTACACTTTTTACTGTAAATCATGGTTACCTGGATTCTCAGGTAACTTTTTGCTGTATTACAAACACTGATTTCAAAGTTGGGATGAATAGAAGACATTTGTTCACACTCTCTCTTCCTCCCAGTGCTGTCATACACCGCTTCTTTGTATTTTATACAACAGGGAAGCCCCTCTTAATATCAACAAGAACTGTTAAATTCTGTATAGCATTTGAAAACAAAGAACCTGGGGATTTCTCAGTCACATAAGGGAGGAACTGGAAGTGTTTGGTCAAACTGCACAGTGTTAAATTCCTGGGTTTTACAGGAAAGTGGTTTTTCAAATTGCTTTCAAATCTGTACCTGAATTAGAGATATGGCTTTTATATTTTATGCAGTGACTGTCTATATGCGTATGTGTGCCTGTGTATTTCCACAGCAAAGGGGCCATGAACACAAGGCACCGTATTGCATTCAGGTGTGGCTAATGTTCCTCCTGCCTTGTGAGAGAACCTTTTGTCTTACAGAATTATTCTTAAAGTCTGCAGCACCGGGACAGGAAAAATTCCAGGAAACAAACTAGGGGTGTGAACATGTTACATCCCAAGTTTTGTATTATCTCCATTTGCTGTGAGAAACAGACTACTGCAATAAGAAAATGTTCAGACAGAACATGGGGAACAGATATTCCATCCTTTTTAACTACCTCAGGACAACTGAAGCTAATTTATTGCAGCAGTTGACATCATCTGAAGTTTCGGTCTTAAGTAATGTTAACTGACGTTAAACTGGCACCCAGGTAATTGGCATACATTTCAATATCAGGAATATCATCTGCCCTTTCGATGTCTCCTTTTTACTGTGCTCGCTTCTCCTTTTTTGTTGTTGTTATTTCGGAGTAGGGGTGGAGGGGAGAAATTGTTTGTTTTCCTTTCTATCAATTTACATCAGAATGAAACAGATCTAGTGTCTTACTATTTTCATTTATCAAGGCCAACAGAACCCTTACTGCTCTGGTAAATTTGAATTGTAAAGGAAAAACTTTCCACCAGGTTTCTTGGGACTTAAAAACATGTTCACATTTTGTCCCTTCCCTTCTCTTGATAATCTGTGTAAAATGTGGTTGTTCTCTAATGCATATGATTTTATAATTTTAAGTTATTACTAGGCATTTCACTTTTCTTTAGGACCTTTCCCTCTACCTCCTTCCACATCAATCCACTGAAATTTGTTTGGAATGAAGGCAAATATCAATGAAAAAATCTCATTGTGTTTTTAGCTCTGACACACAAGAAAATTAACATTTTGGTGCTTCAGGTTGGGTTCTTACCTATTGCTTGTTTTGCCTTTTGAGAACTTAAAAATCTATAGATTGCTTTTCATATGAGCTTCCAATCTATTTTGGAGTCAAAAAACATGCAGCTTCTACCAATGCAGTATTTTGCTGACTACAAGATTGAACGTGTAAATAAAATATTTGCTGTTTATCCAGCTGTTGTGTTAGACCATTCTTACGTATGCACTATACACACTACTCAGTTTGAGTCAGTGTACCTTGTTCACATGGCTTGCTTTTAAAATATTCTGTGAAGGAAAATTATCTTTGCAAATCTTTTGTCAGTATTGGCATAGCATTCAAGATTATCAGAGGAATTTTGACTGAATATATTACAGAAAACAAATGCAAAAAAAAACCAAATAAATACAGTTCTAGGACTTAACTGGGAAAGCTCTTAGGAAGCAGAAAACAATCCCTTAGTAATGACAGTAAAAGGTAATAAACCTAGAAATTCATCATGGTGCCAGGACCTGGGAATGGAGGAGGTTCCCCAAAAGGGAGGGTAACAGGACAGGACCTGGTCAGCCAGGGCTCATCCCATCGCCCCCAGCTAGGGACTAGGGCAGATGGGAGGGGCGGGGCAGCCAAGGACAGCCCCAGCCCACGTCGTCAGGCACCTCACTGGGGCCTGGGATAGGCCAAGGCCAGTGGGATCCATGGCTGGGCCAGGCAGGGCTGTGGTGGAGCTCGAGACTGACATCCCATGGCATCAGTCACACAGGCGCTGATGGCCTCGTAGGCACTAGGAATGCAGAATACCCTCCTTAAAAATCAGTAAATAAATAAATAAGAAGTTCAGTGTCAAGGCTCAACAGCTGGGAAGGTTTGCTCTTTGTGTGACCATATATTAGCAACCTATAAAGAACTTAAGTTCCAAACTGACCAAATCTGAGGTTTCAAGGTGCCTCACATATAACTATATGAGTCTTATAACTGGTAAGTCCACTGATAAATGGCTGCTTCAGATGTGATTTAGAGTAATGAGCCACCTAAAATAAGCTGGTAGAGAAAACGCCATATAAGAAATTCACTTATAGCTTAGCCACATAAATGCTCTGTCCACTTGACAGCATCCTGAAAATAAATACCTGTACCTTTTTTTTCAGCAAAAAACCCCAAGATATCTGGACAAAATCTTTACTGAGATAGGCAACACAGACAATATAGCACTTCACTCTTGTTTAAGATGATTGTACACCTCTATAAATTATAGTTACCCGTGTAAAAATTGTTCCATTCATATGTGGTGAGTCAATGTACCTCGAAATGTTGAAGTTGAAAAGGGTGAAAAAGGTTTAATGCGTTTCCAATTGGTGCCATTGAACACAAACTTAGGATATCCAGTTGTCACAGTGGTAACCATCAGGATGAGTGTATAATCAGCTAAGTTGATTAGAAGCCTAGTGAGGGGGCCTCCCACTGTGAGCATGTAGAATATTTTAGTAAATTATTGCAGCCTTACCTGATCAGAGACATGCTCCAAATTTTTCTTTGAACTTGTGTTACTACTTGTAAAAAATTCTGAGATTCTTTAAGGCAAGCATAATATTTATATAGGAGTGAGCATTATTTTACCTGGTTAAGGTGCTCAAATGGGCACAGAAGCCTACCTCTAATGTACTTTAACCACAAGATGTCTTAGATAAAAGCGAGACATGATGATTTCCTCATCCAGCCATCTAAAATTGTACTGGATAACTGTATGATGTTTGAATGACATTTGGTTAACCTGTGTTAGGCGTACTGTGACAATGTTATCAGCTCCAGAACACTGTAGGACTTAGAAGTCTTGGTTAGGTTTCAGTTCATTTTAGGCATGAGGTTCTCACCTCTCAGATGACTGGGACAGCGTTGAACAAACACACCATTCTAATGCTTGGGAAATTTTACTTCCAAATACCGCCTAGAAAAGGGGTCAAGCAGATATAGGGAAGGTTTCATGAGTGTTTCAGGAGTACACTTATATACATAAATGTTTTGTAAGCCCGGCTTCTCTCTACTTTCCCTAAACGTCACCAGGGTAAAAATATTATGGATTTTCTAGAGGCTTTTGGCATGATCAATTAGCTTTGGATTGACTGACTAAGATTTAATATTAGCTAACTACTTTCTTTTTTGGATACCTCTGTCTTGCAGTTCACATTCTAATGCATGATGCCTCTCAGGTGTTGAGTGTAAGATCTCTAAAAATGCAGTTTTAACATTTCAAAATTAGAAATTTCCTCCTCCATATAAAAGCTTTCCAAAACATTCCACTGAAACAAATTACTTGAATCAACATTTGTGTGATCAAATTCTATTTGGAGTGAGGTCCAATTTTCTCTTAAGACGAGAAAGTCTAAAACCAGTTCACTAAATTTACTTAGACTCCTGAGAAAGATTGTTGTGAATTAAGGTAAAGCATAACCTTACTGTTTCTGCTATAATTATTATAGCTCTGAGAATTTTGAAACCAGAGGTGAATTTGACAGATTTCTTAAAATGCAATTTCAAAATTTTGTCTGCTTAAGGGGGGGAAAAAAAAAAAAAAAGAAGAAGAAAAAACAGAGTTAAACAGAAGCTTATATTACTTCCTTGAAAGTAGCTTAACTGTCCAAAGTCTCATGAGTTCCTCAGTTAATTAAAAAACATGAGACATAGACTTGGAAATAGCTTGGGAACATTTCAAGCTACATAACATGCTGGAAGTGCACATTGAATCCATTAATTCCTTAGTTATTTGATATTTCAATATCTTTGCTTTAATTTAATTTAATTCCTATCTATATTTTATTTTGCAATTTTTGACACATTAGATCCAAGTATAAACTGGATTGACCTAAATTCCCATTTCTTGGGTCATTTGCTGCATCTGCACAACCTTGAAAACTAAAATATAGGATGAAATAGAATAATCAAAGTGTTACTAAAAATACTCCTGAGAATTTAATGTCTTTAATTTACAGACTGCAAGTGCTGCTGTGAGGAAGCGTTTGAAACATTTGATGCTTGTTAGTTTGCATAACAGAACACAGAAATGACTGTACGGGCAAAGCAAAAGGTAGGAGTTTGCAGTATTTTGTATTTAATTGAATTTAAGAAGGAGTTAAATCAAGTTTCTGCAGACATGTAGAATTTTGAGTCAAAAAAAAAAAAGAAAACCAGCTAAACTCTTCAGCAATCTACTTCTTTTATGAAGTTGTCCTAGCAATAAGAAGCAGTCACATTAATATTTCAAGAATTTTAGAACTTAATAAATGTCTAAAACTGGTCTACAACATAATAAAGACCTTGTGTATACGTTGCAGAACATCCCAATATTCTTGTTCTTGCAGCCTTGCCTTGTGCTTGGCTCTACCAGTAACTCTACAGATTTTTAAACAAATCTAGAGTTTCAAGATCTGGAGGAAAAGTGATTAAAGAGATCTTTTCCTAAGTAAAATCCTAAAAGGTGCTTCTGAATACTGGAGGAGAAATTAATTTATCAATTTTCAAGGAAGAATCCAGTAGTGAAATGAACTATACTTCCAGTAATCATCAAAAGGTTAGGTGTTTTAAATCTGGATTATAAAAACGTCTCTTTATCCATAGTGGCTAATCTTGCATCACCATTTATTAGTAGGTTTCCTACCTTTCAGAAGAACACTCTCCAACATCAGAGGTTGTTTTGTACTTCTGTAAGTCGTTTTTCATTCTGCAGAAGTTCTTTTATTTTTAAATAAACTCTATGTTCTAATAAGGGAAAGGAAGAGTCTGAGCTTTACAGATGTTATTTCTGACTCTCATACAGGAATCCTTCATCATTTTCTGGTCTTTGTTGCTACTGTGCACAAAGTAAGATGCTTCTAAGGGACTGAATAACATCCAGTTAAAGAATAATCTAGAGTATTCAAATACTGGATGCTACATACAGGCTCAATTTACTTTATAACTACTATTGAAAGGATTTTTTTCATACTGATAGAACCTCTTAAAAAAAATCTACTTTTTCTGAAAGCCTAATATGCAGAAGTTTTTTCTCTGTTAAAGTTTTACGCTTTCTTCCAACTCAAATCAGATCTTGCGTGACTTGCAAGAAGGAGTCTGACTGGAGTAAAAGGCGCACAGACTGGAGTTTCTATAAACCCTGAAGTGTCTTATAGGCAAGAGTAAGTGGTACATTCTTGAAAGCAGAAAGGTGGGGCAGTTGAGAAATAGGCTGATTCAACATCTCATGAATGTTATTTCCATTGTCAGGATACTGCCGTATTTCTAAAGAAATCCCTGAGTCACCTTTCAGGAACACATGCTATATTCCATCATTCTCTGCAACATGCTTGAAATCATGCTCCCTGAGGCAGTCATGGGTCAAGACTCTATTTTTCACAAAAACTACATTAATATTGGCATTGTTATGCTTTTATGGACCTAAAATTTTATAAGATAGATGCTTGTCTGGTAGGCTCCAGAGATCATCGGTGCCCTTTTATGTCTATGGAGCTCTGGCTCTGTTTTTCAAGCTATTCCTCCCTGAAGACGTACGAAAAAATGTATCCCTGGTGGTAAATATTGTAGTAAATGGGAAGTAGAAGTTGTGACGAAATTATAAGATTTTGTATCCAAATTAAGTTATTGACAAAATATTTGCTTGAAAGTACTAGACCTGTATCTTAAAACAGAAAAAGATAAAAAATCATTTATTCTTAGAGTTAACTCTCCCAGGCTTTTCTACAGGCGTTTGGCTAGCAGAGAAAGTGGAAGGGAATCCATATTATGGGGTTGACCTCAAGGTTACTCAAAACACCAATGAGCAGAATACGTTTGTTAAGATAGATCAGCTATTTTTGTTAATTATAAACAAAAGGCATGTAAACATGTATAACGTGGTGTCATTTGAAGTAATGCTAAATAAACAGAAAACCTATTTTTTCAAGCTCTATATGTAGTGCTGAAGACATAGATAGCATGGAAGAATTGTCAGCTGTTACATTAAAACTTAACAACAACAACAAAACCAGGCAAAAAAACAAATGGGAGATCTTTCCAAATGAGGTCAAGTACAGTGTAGTAGTGAGCCTAAGAAATGCAAAATCAATTATTGCTCAGGTGCCATTTCTCACGCATTCGGTTTTCACCCAGCACGGTAGAGCTGATTGCTAAAGGCCCCGTATGCTGTGTCTGTGATAACAGCACAGCCGATACTGTAACACCACTGTTGAAATTGCTTTCCTGTTTATTGCTATAGTTTACTTTTGATCCCTAATGAAAGAGGCACATTTAGTGTTCTCTTGTGTTATAGATGTTAACCTGAAACGCTCTACTTTAATTGCACAGACATGAGTGGTTACTGTTCAAGCTGAAGGTAAAATCACTCTCCTCATCAAGGCCAAATGCTTTCTGGGGAAGTTTTTCATAAATAATTGAAGTACAAACAATCATAATAGTAACTAATGGGAAATAGGGGACATGGGTTTACAAACACAACAATATGTTTTGCAGAGCTAGGGAAACCTGGAGTAAGGGTATGGAATAAGATGGCAAAATGTTTTCTTTTTCACCTGTCTTCTATTTTCAATGTCTCCTCTCAAAGTGCATTTTCATGTCCAGAATTTTGAGAGTTTATTTGAAACCACTTCTCCTTGTATCAATAAGCAGAAAAGTCAATTATATCTTTTTAATATTCATTCATATTGATAAATAATCTACTTTGCTATAGTTAGGTTAGAATAGGGTTAAATAAACAGCCAAGCCCTGCTTGGTTGATCCTTTTGTGTCTTTGACTTCCAATGAAGACAGAAGTATTTAAAAAGAATTAAAAAGCTTGAATTAAGTTATCAGAGTTCACTTCAGATATTTTTTAGAACTGTAATAATGGACCACTCTCACGGGTTTTAGTAAATGCTAAAAAAGAACCTCTTCATTTTGTTAGATGTTCAGGACTTACTTTTTCTGAAAAAGGGCTTACGAAATGTTGCATACATGCTTCTCTGAGTTCTACACCTGCTTATTTATGGGGCTTCTTCGAAGGAGTAGGAGTAATAATAATGAGAAAAAAGGAAACCAAGCTAATCTATGAGCTATTTTAATATTAGAAAGAATATTAGAAAAGAATGTATTTGATAAATAAATGGAAATGTTTAAATGACAGGAAAAATCCTATTCTGATAGCAACTGAGAATAATTTAGCCAGTCACAGAAACAGAACAAGCATCTGTCTCACTAAACCAAGGAAATTATCATGCTCAATTACACACACAGTTTTTCTGTACCTATGTACTTGTCTGACAACAGATGCATACAATACCTTTAAAAATGGCAAAATTCTATTGATGTGTTTTATATAGGAAAATAATATTGTGGGGTTTGTTTTTTTTTTTCATTGTGAGCCCAGACAAGGGATTAATTTCTTGTTTAAACATACACTTGAGATTCTTTTAAACTTTAGTAGATTTCTTTTTTTTTTTTCTGGAGTAGTAAGTTTATATATGCATGCTCTACCAGGTTCATTATTGTGTCCCAGCCTTCTATCTGAGAGGAACTTCATTTCTGTGTCAACTTTTGAGCCAAATAATTGGCCAAGTGTTCTACAAATGGTGGTTGGTCATTCTGAGCATACATACACATTCAGAGCGCACATACAGCTATAAATATAATTATGCCTGGGAGTATGTTTTGTGTAACATTTAGGGACAGGACATCAGAATTTAATGTTACACTCAAAACCTTGTCATGGGTAAAAGGGAAATATATACATAGAACAAAGACTATGTTGTTAGTCACATTAATGTTTCAACAGCACAATACTATCCAAAATTATCTCAGTAAAACAGAACAATCACAGAATCATAGAATAGTTTGGGTTGGAAGGGACTTTGAAAGTCATCTACTCTAACCTCCCTTGCAAGGAACAGGGACACCTTCAACTAGATCAGGTTGCTCACAGCCCCATCCAACCTGACCTTGAATGTTTCCAGGGCTAAGGCATCTACCACCTCTCTAGGCGACTTGTCCCAGTGTTTCACCACTCTCACTGTAAAAAATTTCTTCCTTATATCTAGTCTAAACCTTCCCTCTTTTAGTTTAAAAGCGTTACCCCTTGTCCTATCGTAGCAGGCCCTACTAAAAAGTTTTTCCCCATCTTTCCTATAGGCCCCCTTTAAGTACTGCAAGTCCGTAATAAAGTCTCCCTGGAACCTTCTCTTCTGCAGGCTGAACAACCCCAACTCTCTCAACCTGTCCTCATAGGAGAGGTGTTCCAGCCATGTAATCATTCTTGTGGCCCTCCAGTCATTACCTCATTAATAACACAGCTAACAGTCAGACAGAACCTTCATACTTCCTACACCTTGACTCTGGTGTTGGGCTCATCTTTCCAACAACTCTCCAAGTCCTAAGGCTAACAGTTAAGATTTCCTGTGAAAGGACAGGGAAGGAGGGATAGGGTGACAACAAGTTCCAGCCGCTTGATGTTTTCACTGGAAGAGCTATGGTATATATTCTGGAGGTTCCTCTCAGTCCCGGATAGACTGAAATGTGTTTCTTTGCATTTCTGTGTCACAGCCTGCTTCCTTCTCATTGCTTCCCAGCTGAAGCCTGGAAGGTGTACAATCACCTCTTCCCATATTTGGGATGTAAGGGGAGTTGCTGATCACACTGGGCCTCCCTGGGAGACTCAGGTCTTGTCCAGATACAGCACTTAAGAGAGCTCCATCTCCAACATGTTTGGCAATGGCCACTAGATGCTTTTTAAGGTAAAATAAAACACGACAGGGGCCAAGGGCAGCCCAGCCAGGTCCTAAGACCCTGCACTGCCAGGCCAGTACAAAACCTAAGGCTTTTTACTAGTGAGGTTAAAGAAGTACGTCTTATGATATGTTAAATGATCATTAGCTGATTGCTCTTTGACACTATTGTAAACACTGGTGATCTCATAGCTGTCATGTGGTCCAGGAAGTGCAGGAGTAAGCAGAGGAAGAATGAACTACTAGCACTGAAAGAGGTTTGTCAGAAGTTTTCACTAGGGGTCTCATTTGTATTTTATCCTACATGGCTAAAATTCTGTTTGTAAATGTAATACAGATACTTTCCCTTCTTTTCTTTTACTGTTATAGTCTACATATTTGGCACTGGAAGTCAGGTGAATGAAAAGATAAAGTCACAAGATCTGTAATGCTGATTTGAGACATTGCATTCGCGTCCCTGGTCTGCAGTAAGAAAACTTTTTGCTGTACTTTTTCTGATTTGACTGAATTTATCATCAAAATAGAAAACTCACTGCTGACGTCCAGCTACCATTTTTCCTGAGTTAGTATATATTTGCATAGACAGGGATATCTTATCCATCAGAATTTCTTTAAGTTTATCTATCATTATTCTCTTACCTCTAGATGAGTACTTTGAGAAGAAAGATCTACATGCACTAAAAAAAATATATCTTTTGCTCTACTGGGAAATGGAACCTAAGAAGTCGTCTACAACTACCTCTATTAAATACATACATTTACATACAAATACATACATTAAGTGTTCAGACTTCTGTATCCTATGGTTATGTGTGTTTGTGGTTGAGAAAAACATCATGCTTGGTCGAGGCAGGCTGCTTGATTGTTGAGTGTCATGTTCTCTTAAAACCAGAGCTTGAAAAAGAACCCTATGGGAGCATTAAAGCTTAATGTTTCTTTGACTAAAGTTTGAATAGACTACATGTTGCTTCTTAGCTGTAAAAACATTGTGAATTCAGTTCCTCAAATGCTGTGTACTGCTGCCCTCAGTAAGAGGAAAATGAAATTATACCATACATGAAAATAATGTTGATGTACACACCTGTATTGAGGTGTGGGAGTCCAAAACTACGCAGTGTCCAAATGTAGTCTAATAACTGCTGATTAAAGAGTTGGTCCTAGCTGTTGCCTGCTGAGGTTGCTGCCCACCAGGGCCCACGGCCATGCCCCGGAGCTCCTCCCTGGTCCCACCAGCCCTAGTCTGTACCTATGCAGAGCTCTGCTCTCCTGGTACAGAACTTGGCCTCATCTTTACTGAATTTCATGGGGTCCTGTTGGCTTCTTTCCCCCACTTGGGTCTTGTGCTACTCAGTGCACATCTCAGTCAAGAGAAAGTTTTATCTTCCTTCTCTCCTTTCTTGGACTGGAATTTGCTATTTTTCTTTCCCTAAAGTAACTCAGGGGTTTCTTTTTCGTCTAAAACTTCATTGCAAGACGATTGCTGTAGTGAACATTTTGAGGCAAGCAAAGATAAAATGTTGATCCTGTGTGCTTCTTTGTTTGTTTACTACAGGTAAGTACATATCCATTAGAGTTGAAAGGTTATTTTCTGATATATTCCTATAGATTAAAAGGGTTTTCTTTTTTCTCTTGTTCAACCATCTGGAACTAAAAATCACCTGAAGCCTATAAATACCTAGAATGCTTCCTCCCTCCTCCAGCATGTTCTTCTATTCTGCTGCCAGGAGAGAAAATATGAGGCTAATATAGCTATCAATACTTTCTAACAAAGGATGTTCAAGAAACAGGCTTTCCAAAGGGCAGATAAAAACTAGACCACAGTAATAATCATAGCACTTAAGACCTGTTCAATTTTTTATTATTGCTTTTACTTTGTACCCGCTGTGTTCATACTGTGCCGTTTTGAGAATGCATTAGCTCCAAGCACAGGTACAACCACAGTCAGGTTAACGACACATTCCAGTTATCAGCAATCATCAGTGCTCAGTAGACAGTGTTAATAATCTACAGTTGCCAAGAAGGAGTAACAGATGAAAACTCGTCTGTGCCTGGGAAATCCACAGACTTCTTCGTTACATATGCTTAATGGAAATTATTGGTCTCCAGTTTTAACTGTCTGTGCCTATATTTTTCTCCTCTGATCTACAAAATGAACAGCATTTTGAGGATGGCTTCTTATTTGTGTAAGATTAGTCTTTAATTTTTCTACCCAGTCCACTTGCAGGTCATTGCCACTCTCAGGAAAAGATACATATTCTGTAGTTGTTCTTACAAGCTGTTGTGACTCAGACACATCAGCTAATTACCCACTACAAATTAGCTAGTTCTACTATCAGTAGGAGTCGAGGTGCAGCAGCAGCAGCAGCAGCTTTGTAGAAGCCAAATTACTCCCCTGAGAGTCAGTTGAGGTTTCTGTTTCTTTTTCTACCTCTGTGATTGCAGACCAAAGACCTAGAGGGACAGTAAATAAGTTACTGATTTTTCTGTTATTCTACCATTCAGTACACACTTCAAATAAAAGCAGAAAACACCAGTTGAACTTTTTAAGTTTTGGATTAGGTTTTCTCACCGTTTAATGCGATTCCGCAAAGGGAAACAGGAATATTGCAAAGTCCAGAAAGTGTTAGTGCTCTCATAGAAGATTTTAAATAATTTTAAAGCTGATGCATGAGCTGATGAATTAGACACAGAAGGCTATAATTTCATAAGTACTATTAAACCAAGGGTAAGTGTGACTTGCTAATACAATTATTATTTTGAACATTGTATTTTTTCTTTTTGAATTCTATTTCTTCTTTTCTTTTGTATTCTATGATAAAGAAGAACCTTGTTTTGACAAAAGGAACCTTGTTTTGACAAAAGGGAACAAACTGTGTACATAGAACCAAGAGTATGCTGCTAGTCACATTAATGTTTCAACAGCATAATATCGTCTGAAATTATCTCAGTGAAACATAAAAATTTCATTAATAACAGTTGACTTCGTCATACAGAAATTTCACACTTTCTAACCTTTGACCCTGTGTTTGGCTTGTCTTTCCAGTGACTCCCTGGGTCCTAAGACTAACAGTTCAGATTTTCTGAGGAAGGACAGGAGAGCAGGGATAGAGTGACAACAAGTTGCCATCCTCCTATTAAAGCAAGCTAAAACAAGACAGGGGCCGTGGCCAGTCCAGCCAGGACCCAAGACCCTACACTACCAGGCCAATACAGAGCCTATGGACTCTTACTAGTAATAGCAAAAAAATATATTTATCAGATCAGGAAGTGGTTGTTTAAGGCTTTTCTTTGTTTGGTTTTTCCCCTGTTCTTTATTGTGCTGCTTTTTACATTGAGATCCTGTTATAACAATGTTGTTACACCTGTGTTAGGCTGTCTAGTCAAAAGTAAAATAGCACCTGAATTATTTTCTTCTGTCTTTTCCACATGTAGAATATCGTTAATATAGCCTTAAAAAAAAAAAACTAAAAACAAAAAAAAACCAAACCCACACACACACACACAAACACACCCCCCCAAAAATAAACAAACAAACAAACAAACAAACAGAAAAAAGGAAAAAAGAAAAAAAGATTGTGCCAGTTCTGGGAGAGAGCAGAAAATAAGTGTTCAGTTTATTTGCCCATGTGTTTGGATTTCTTTTACTAGAATAAATTCAAATAAGTATTATTTTAACGCAACTTTTAGTGAGCTTGCACTAGAGGTGTTACAAATTGGACAGATTTATCTCATCTTAATCTTTTGTAAGTTTGTTGAGCAAGTCTGGCAATAACTGGACATCCTATACATGAAGCAAGTATTGGCAATGTTAGAAAATCATAACCTAGTTTTTTTTAATTAGGGGACAGACATATTTTTTCCATTTCACAGCTCTTTGAATATAAGCTGAGATGATCTCAGATACTTGCTCAGCCTTGCAGTGCTCCTATTAGCACAAGTTATAATTATGATACTGTCTTTTCATTTTGTGATTATTGTCCAGAAAAAAGACACAAACATACTAAAATACCTCAAACACCTAGTTCATGTGTCAGATAAACATTTTCTTCTCTATTTGCCAGTGTGTATGCCCAAAGCATAATACGTAGGATTGAATTTAACTGTAAGTAGTAAAGCAGAGGTTAGCCGTATAATGGCAAACTGTGCTGACTCTTCAGATGTAAGAGCTGTTACCGATAACGAAGATGGAATTTTTGATGCTTAAGCCTACAGCTCTCTTGTGACCTGATCATCACGTTAGTCAAATTAGTACAAGTATTTCCCTTGATTATTTGTATGGATTTTGGATCAAGCACCCCCAGAACCACTTTCAATTAAACAATGAAAATATATGATATGCCTGTGGTTGCTGGTAAAAAGATTGCTTAAGAAAAAACTATGCTGCGATAAGAAAATTCTAATAGAGAGTAAAAACTCCACAATGAAGCTTTCAGCTAACAAATCCTCAAAGTATTAGGAGGGAAAAAAATTCCAAAATTATTATCAAAGACATTACTTCTGACGCAGCTTAAAGAGTAACTTGCATTTAGCAGTCTTCCAAAATCTGTCTCTCCTAAAGTTTAAAGCTAAGTTCTCGTAATGGACAAAGGTTGCAGTCATAATCCAGCATAACTTGGCTTGCTTGTATTTCTGGTGGTTTTGTTTGCTTATTTGTTTTGGTTTTTCCCTATTGGTAATAGCACCAAAACAATTAATATAATGAAAAATGGTCAATGGATATATACAACATGCTCTGCATTTCAAATGGTTTGTTACTGAATTTTCACATGGTAGTTGTTGGTATTCCAAAAATATGCTGAAGGCTGCATTATAACTGGTATAGACAGAGGTCACTAGCATGATGATCTCTGAAACAAACTGTTTCAGGTTATCCTGTATTTCACACCATCTTCCTCCACTTCCCATGAATCAACCAAATAAACCTGCTTAGCACAATTGCACATACTCTTGGCTTATCCTAGAGTGTATTATCTGTCTTTTCCAGTTTATGACCACTGAAGATGAATAAAATGTGTTGGAAAGAGAAAAATGCAGCATTAGGGCTGAAAACTACCATTTAAATGAGCTGTTGTCTCTTGGATATCCCTTCTTTCTAGAATAACGAGCTACTCTGCTCTTTCTTGTAAAAGATTGTGTGTTATAAAAGTAAACTGTACTTTAACTGTAGTGTTAGAATCACTTTTTCCAAAAATCACTTGCTTTGCATCCTAAAATGAAAACAGCTATGGTTTGAAGAGTGCTAGGTCTACTTTAGTGCCCCTGTGTAGCTGCATATATCTGTAAAAACTGAGTTTCAAATCATATCTGCTAATCGGCCAGCTGTGTATAGTTAGAAAGGGAGCATTTAAAACTGACTGAAAGAGAGAAAGTGTCACTATGCCCTCCTGTTTGCCTCACCCATCATTTCTCTGTGGTTAGTTTTTAGGAGGCAGATGTGTCCATTGCATTTGAGAAAGATGTTTAACTTTTTCCTTGTTTTTGAATGGGGAGTACAGTGCTCATTGAGAATAAAAGTCTTACCCAAGATCTCTACATATTCCAGCAGCAGGCTCTGGGAATAACACAAAGGTCTTCTAATACCAGAGGCAGAAGGCATTGCCTGCCAACATTTAATTTTACTACCCTGACCTTTGCTAACCACACTGCTTGCAGTTTTCCCTTTTTCTGTATTTCCTCTATTGCCTGTTTTAATATCTCTGGGTATAAACATCATAGAGTCGTCTACCCAACAGTAGGTGATTGCATTAGGCCTTTAGATCATGCAAATATTAATTGAAGTTTTTAAAAAGACCAGACTCTCATAGTAACTGAAGATCTTCTAATAAGAGTTGCTTAATACTATACATATCCTGGAGCGTAAAGTTAGTTCTCTGAGACACCTTGCCACAAACCAGGCTGGCTGAGACAGTATCTATCTTCTGTGACACTACTAGTTTTGCCTTGCCCACCCAAACTATAAGTTTGTGTCATTCTGATAGTCTTACCTTTTCTGAATTTCTCTTTTAACCTTTCCGTGTTAAATTTTAAACTTACCTTTGTTTTCTGAAACTGATCTTGCTAACAGCCTCAGAACTGTGCTCTCTCATGATGTTTTACCTTCTTTTGTTTTCCATTAGTTCTGATTGACTAGTAATCTATCTCAGACAATTATTCCTCTTTTTAGTCTACAATTTCCCAAGCATGCTTCAGTGGTACGCAGAAAAGGTGGTGGAAAAACTTCTGAGTCTGGAAACTGCTCACTTATTTCATTCAATCCTGTATTATAAATATGCAGCTCCTGTTATATATACCAGCTGTAAGATGTTAATAAATGTAGCACATTAATTTGCTTACCTTGCATTATAAGAATGCTTGCTGTATGAAACAGTATGTCATGTGCACCCTAAAAGGACACCCTATGTCTGAATTAGGAGTACAAGCTAGCAATGACTCATGAAGTAAAAATAAGGTCCTGTTGCACCCATAAAAAGTCAAAGCACCAGGAAGCAGGCTTTGTTAATACCTTTTTTTGAACCCAGTCTTAAGTCCACTAATGTAGCATACCTGTGTAAGCCTTTTTTGTACCCAATGACACAGTGACAGTTGTGTTGTCATTGCTAGCAGCAGGCCACAAGTATAATGTTAGCTGTCCCCTATACTGATTGTGCAGGGACCCCATCCCGCCCTATCAGGCTTGTTATCAACTTATGAGAACATACCAGGTGAATGACAGCTTGAAATGATATTACTGGCAATATTACTGATATGATATTACAGCAATATTATTGATATTACAGGATTGAGGATTGAGCCCATGAGAACCTCACGAAGTTCAACAAGGCCAAGTACAAGATCCTGGACCTGGGTTGGGGCTGTACCCAATATCAATACACATTGTGAGCAGT
>VYXH01012462.1:25034-35765 GCA_013397275.1 Burhinus bistriatus | reverse complement strand
TTTAAACTGAAAGACAGTAGATTTAGATTGGACCTTAGGACAAAAGTTTTTGCAATAAGGGTGGTGAGACATTGGAACAAGCAGACAGACAAGTTGTGGATGCTCCACCATTGGAAGTGTTCAAGGTCAGGTTGGACGGGGCTTTGAGCAACCCAATCTAGTGAAAGATGTCCCTGCACATGGCAGGTGAGTTAGACAGATGATCTTTAAAGATCCCTTCTAACTCAGACCATCCTATGATTCCGTGAGTGGGTTACGATCCTGGCAGCAAGATTTTCAGGTATGTTTCCCAGGTAACAGGAGTTTCAGGTAACCAAGATAAGAAAGTACCAGATAGTCCCAGCCCACTGCATTTGTAACCAAGATGAGACCACAATGTTGGCTGGTCCAGACATCTCAATGTGGCCCAGGGAGGGTCTGCACCACCGCAGCTGATAACAAAGTCAGAGAACATGGATGTGTAAAGAAGATCATTGGCTTTGCTCATGGATAAAGGATAGATCAAGTGTCAATCAGGGTGTGCTGGGCAAGATATTGGTTTAGAGATATGAATGTGTGTCTGTCTTGCTGATCTTATATTGATGAGTCTGTATGTAAACTGCAGAAAATCAAGTCCCATTTGTAACTCGTTTCAAGAATTCATTTTGTTTAAGGCTGTGAAATGCTATGCAGCTGATGGTCCTTTTATTGCAAGAGAATCACAATTATCTTGGCTATTGTAAGAAAACAGTAAGAATATTACTTCAGCAATGATGTCAGACATTTTTAAATGACTACCTGCACAGTTTAACAATCTAAGAAAGAATTTGTTAATGCCTTCTTTAGGTACAGGCTGTAATGCAGGATGGAAAATTATGTTCCCTGCACCCTAGGGAACTCTCAGGCTTTATTTTTTTTAATAGAACCTTAAGATAATACTTAACTTTTACACATTTTTTTTACAGCTGAGATCTCCTTTCTTACATGGTCACATCAGAAACTCCACCATACACAAGGATCTTGACTTAAAATTGCTGACTTTTCTTGAAACTCACATTCTAACATGAAATGTGGATGAATGTTCAGTTTCTAACAAAGATGCGGTAAATTCTGAGCCAACTTCAGACAAAGCTTAAATCTTTACGCTTGTTAAATGTTACAGAAATGGGTCTATTGATATTCTGGACTGTTGAAACTGAAATTTCAGATAGCCATCATGTAGATATCTATATTGGCTTGTACCAGAATATTCAGATGACACAGCTTACTGGCAAAGATTGTGGAGACAACAGTAATCAGACAATAAATAAGTCAGAATGTCGGGGAATTTTAGACAGGATGTGAGTACTCATTATTTTCATTTGACTCATCTTTTTCCATGACCTAGCATAGTTTCCAGGAAAATTTGTCAAGTATACCTTTATGAAGTGTGTATTCATTCTGGTTCGCTTAAAGCAGGTTACTCATCACTTTTTTCTGGCTTAAAACAAACAGACAGGGATTTAATGGGAGTTAGTTAGTTAGTTAGTTAGTTAGTTAGTTAGTTTGTTTGTTTATTTTTAAAGACTACATGTATCATTGTATTTAATGACAGTTTCATTATTTCTTGCTATTGTAAGTCCCTCTAGGCACCAGAACTTTTTTTTTTAAAACTATCTGGACAGATCATAAAACATCTATGCAATTTAAGTTTGAAGGCCCATTTTTGGACTACAGTCAGTCAGGGGGCTCACCTTTTTCTAAAAAATTCTGTGAACTTGCTTCGAGGAGTACCTGGAGACATACTACAATGACTGAGCATTTGACTTTAAAAAAAACACAAAACACTGATAAAAACCAGAGCATTTTCTACAGGTCCTTCTTGCAGTGAGCCTGAGCAGTGGTTTCCAACTGTTGGAATGCAATTTATCATAGAATAGAATTATGGAATCATAGAATGGTTTAGGTTGGAAAGGACCTTTGAAGGTCACCTAATCCAACCATCCCCTGCAATAAGCAGGGACATCTTCAACCAGGTTACTCAGAGTTCTGTCCAACCTGACCTTGAATGTTTTCAGGGATAAGGCATCTACCACCTCTCTGGGCAACATGTGCCTGTGTTTTACCACCCTTCTCGTGAAAAATTTCTTCCTTATATCTAGTTTAAATCTACCCTCTTTTAGTTTAAAAGCATTACCCCTTGTCCTATTGCAACAGGTCCTACTAAAAAGCATGTTCCCATCTTTTTTATAGACCTTCTTTAAGTACTGAAAGTCCATAATAAAGTCTCCCTGGAGCCTTCTCTTCCACAGGCTGAACAACCCCAACTCTCTCAATCTGTCCTCATAGGAGAGGTGTTCCAGCCCTCTGATCATTTTTGCGGCCCTCCTCTGGACCTCCTACAACAGGTCCATGTATTTCCTGTGCTGAGGACTCCAGAGCTGGATGCAGTACTCCAGGTGGGGTTTCACCAGAGTGGAGTAGAGGGGCAAAATCACCTCCCTTGACGTGCTGGACATGCTCCTTTNCCATGTGCCTTAGCACGTGTTTTGGGAGGATCTGTTCCATGATCTTTGCACAGACAGAGGTGAGGCTGACAGGTTGGTAGTTCCCAGGGTCCTCCTCTCCACCCTTATTAAAAATGGGTGCAGTGTTTCCCTTTTTTCCAGTCACCAAGGACTTCACCAGATTGCTGTGACTTTTCAAATATGATGTAGAGAGGCTTGGTAATTACATTGGCCACNCAGGTCCCTCTGGATGACATCCTGTCCCTCAGGTGCCAACCACACCATTCAGCTCGGTGGTGCCTGCAAACTTGCTGAAGATGTACTCGATACCACTGTCTATGTCAATGGNCTTATCTTCTTTTACAGTGGGAGGGACTTTGCTTCCCCAGTCACTGTCTTGCAGTTCATCCACTCGAGAGGTGTGGGAAGACAGGTTGCCAGTGAAGACAGAGGCAAAAAGTTTGTTGAGTACCTCAGTCTTCTACTTGTCCGTTGTTACAAGTTTGCCAATCTTGCTCCTCGGGGGTGTGTGCTTTCCTTGACCTTCCTTTTCTGGCTGACATATCTGTAGAAGTCCTTCCTGTTATTCTTTGTGTCCCTTACCAAGTTCAGCTCCAGCCATGCCTTGGCCTTCCTGTCCCCATTCCTACAGAACCGGGCAGTGTCCCTGTACTCTTCCCAGGATACCTGTCCCTTGTTCCACTGCCTGTGCATTTCCTTCTTGCCCTTTAGTTTGACCAGTAGGCCTCAACTCATCCATTCTAATTCCTAATTCAGGGTCCTGACTTTACTCTTCGCCTGTCTCGTTTCCCTCAGGATTGCAAACTCCATCAGTGCATGATCACTGCAGCCCAGGCTGCCTCTAGTCTTGATGTCTCTGATTAGCTCAGTTGCATTGTTATCAACCAATAGCAATTTTTGCTCACAAAAAAGAGGTGATTCAGACACAATGAACTGTGAGAAGGATCGACTTGCACAGATATGGAATTTGGACAACTTTATAGGAAGAGAAATAGATAAACTATGCTAGAGGTGCCACTCAGTTTTCCAAATTCTGTTTTACAGGATATCCCTATGCCTTAAAATTATAGTTAGTATAAGAATTATTCTGTGTTTAAACAATCAGTAGAAAAGTTATGACTGGTTATGTGCCTGTTTTGTTTATGTCAGGATTTTGACAAAGAGCTGGGAGAAATGTTTTCCTATGTTGATGTCTATTCCCAATAAACATTAGAAATCTGTATTTCTCTTGTGATTATGAGGCTTTCAGCATTTAAGAATGTAGACACAGTCAAAGACTCATTTATCTCTCTTAGGATTTACGTGATTATCATTGAATATCCTAACGTGTATAAAATATATCATTTTTCCCATGACTTCACAATTCAGAGCTGGCAAGTGCCTGATAAAAAAACAGCAGTCCAGTAGATCACTGTAGGAAAAAATGTCCAGTTTCTTAATTATTTGTAGAAACCAAATGCCAAACACACACAAGCACAGCTGAAAGACATCAATTTTCTATCAAAACAATCAATTGCCTGTCTTTTCCACATCATTCGCACATATCTGTCTGATTTGTGGGATATGACACTTTAAAACAACAGAGCTGAAGCAAGGCTTGTCACAGAGTGACACGATTTTCAGTAGTATGGAGAAGTTTCAATGACCTATTGATCCCCATCTGGTTTCATTGGATTTTTTGAAAATACTTTTCAAATAACATCCTTATGTCACATTCTTAAATCCATATCATTCAATATCTAAATAACTTTTGCAGGGTTTTTGATTTGTAGGGATTTTTTTCCCTTCGAGTAAAGATATTTTAAAATATATATCTGATTAGATATATGTTCCTCCCTGCCATCCCCTGCACACAGACACACTTACTTTGTGCTCAAATAAAAATGATGAAAAAAGGGAGAGGTCAATAGAAAAGCTATCACCACAATGTGAGAGTTTTCATGGGATCAAGGGTAAAACTACTAGGGAATACTTTTTAATCTGTGTTAATAAAAGTTATTTACTGTCTTTAACATACCTTTTAAACCCAGATTCTGGTTTTGACCTGTTCAAGTTTTCTTTACAGAATAGAAAACTGAAGTTCACAAGTCCACGTCTCCTTCCTTTCCCATACGACTACTCACATACTAAATTGATTTTTCAACAACTGTTGTGATTATATATTTTAAAAATATGACCACAATCAAAGAGTAGTAAAAGTATATTACATATGGAAAGATGAGATGATTTGCCTCTTGATCTGTGAAATAATGAGCAATGTTCAAGTTCCGTCATTTACAATATTTAAAACATATAGGTAAAATTGCAGAGTAAGTGCAATGTGGAATATTCCTTCTCTGACAAACAGATGGACTGGGTAATCAAAATTGTCTCTATTTTTAATTGCAAACTCTTTTCTTTTTAATGACTCTCTGTTTTGATTATTGTCGCAGCTGTTAACAACTGACTTGAAGCTGTTACAAGTCTTTAACACTGATTTAGCCAAATGGTAGATTTTAGTATGATATTTGTTTTTCAGTTCCAGCACAATATAGCAGGCATTTTTTCCTTCATCCCTTCCTTCCATTACTGCTTTCCTTACCTTGTGTTCTCCACTTCAAGAAAAAGCAACAGAACTGGCATTTTCAGTTATACATAAAAATGTGTTTGAACTTAGAGTCTTTCTTTTCCAACTTGCATAGTTTTAATGAACATTAAAGGTTTCAGTTACACGTTTATATAACTTATTCTCCATGAGTAATGTTAATAGGTGTCATAATCATAGTTGTAATAGCTTTTAAATTTTTTTGTAAGATGGTAAGAAATAATTACCTTTTACTTCTTTTAAATGGGTTCATAATTAAAATTTTTAATTTTACAATTGAAATAAATACATGAACATAAATGTAAAATAGGATTAATGAGTGCCTGATATAGCAAAAAAATATTTTCACCTCCATGTTTCTATAAAACATTAAGATTTTCTCAATGACAAAAGCAAATCCGATTTTTTGTTGTTCATGGTGTTCTATGAGTTTGTAGACTATAAAAGTCTTGTGGAACTTTTTTTTAAAAAAAAAAGGCAGCAAAAACTAAACCAAAAACATAGAAGTTTTTAGTTTGTTCCAAAAACATAGAAGACTCTTAGTTTGCACAGCATGTGACTCTAATGCTTTATAAGTGAACCAAAATTTAACCATTATTCCAACACAAATGACTTTATTAGAACTCAAATAAATTTATAAAGGTAATAACCAAGAGTGTAGGCACCTATTTTATACTGCTTACTGTACATCCAGAAAGGTCAGTGAAATGTATATTATAAGGTTATGACCTTTGGTTTAACCTTCAAGACTCTTATGTTATTCCACTGATGTGAATAACAGCTATTCAGCTATTAGAAAAAGAAGGCATGAGAATCATTTTCAAGACAGACCTGTGGTAACTTTTGAGTATGTTGCAAATAGTAGTCCAAATTCTGTTGTCATCAGCAGGCAGTATTTCAATTGATATCAACAACAGTTTTGCCATAGTAAGGCATGATTCTTCAAAAGCTTCATGTAGTTAATAATCAAGCTAAAAAACTTTCAAAGAATAAACATTTCACGTGAGAATTTGTAACTTCGGCTTCTCTGCCAGAAAATAAAATTCCTTCATTTCTAACATGTTTAGTATCTCCAATTCTGTATTAAAAAAAAAGTTATTGGACAATGCACACAGAGTAATTGAATAATTGTATACAAATCTATGTCTTATAACATGGCCCAGGCCATAAGAGTAAAATAAACTGAGGGAAATAGAGGTATCTGCTATATGTTTAAAAAAAAAAAAAAAAGAAAAAAAAAGTTTGGTAAATCATCTTACTCTTAGAACTTGAAGAAGAATTTTTCCCCATTTTTTCTCTGAGAAATGAAAAAAAAAATACATATTCCTTGCCAAAAGTTATGATTTTCTAAACAAATAAAACCTAATAATTAAGACTCTAGCCAGGCAAATGATGTTTTGTATTAATCATTTGCAACTTTAATGCTCAGTATATATGATGGAGCCTTTAGCATAATTTTGTGTTTATGTATTGATTCTATAGATATTTAGCTAAGAGGAACGGTTTGCACAGGCATGTCTTGAAAAAGTTGAAATATCCTTCCTTAACAGAAAGGACACTATCTGCTTTCATTTCACTGGGACCTGATATCTGTTACAATTAGAAAGACCTCTTTTAGTAAAAGTGAAAAACCTCACAAGATCAGAGTCTAAAGGGGTATTCAGTGTTAACAGAGCAGTCATTCATGTACAGGTTCCTCATGTTTCTTTTCTTAATAAGGTACATTATATTCTAAAAGCCAGATCTCTTCACCTGCTTGTAAATCGACGTAGTTCCATTCAGTCCCTAGGAAGTGTGTATGAACCTTCAATGCTGTTAATTTTAAATCAAGAATGGATGTCTTCCCAAAAGATTCACACTTGATTATAGATCTAGAGGAGTCATATCTGGTTGAAATATTGCAAGTTTATAGCAAAAACATCTTCATAACAATTCCCTATGAGTAGAAATTATTTTGCAAGTTCTGCTCTCATTAGGAATAGGTTTGGAGCAACCAAAATGGCGCCTATGTACCAGTGTGCCTGAAGTTACACTTTTGTTAGTCGGACTAAAACAAGAATTAATATTTCAATATGAGGGTCACAAGTAGTCTCAAAAGTAAACTGTTTGGGTTACCATAAGGGATTACTGGTAAAAATGAAGGGTTTAAGTACACTTCATGCTAGCTAACATTTGACTTCTCTAACCCACAATATTACCACCAAATTATTGCCCCACGTCTCACCCCACCCATGCTTCACTACTACAAAATGGATTTTTACACCATGCAACAAGTCACCTGATACTAAGGACTGTAGATGGTTGTTACTGTGGACTGGATGTGAACTGATTGACCAAAGCTAAACCACTCCCATTTCTCGTAGACCTACCAGTAAGAATTCCTTCACAACTTCCCTGATATTGCAGCAAGCTGCTGTCAGTAATGTGTTAAGCTTCAGGATCCTTCAAAAGCTTGATCACTATTCAGCAATATAGCAGAAAATACTTTAGAAAAATGTGAAGGCAAAAAAATGAAACCAAGATAGGAGCATGAGATCAATGATTCTTCATATGTTAGGAGGCTGAGAGAGTCTGAAAGAAAGTGAATGATTTCAACTAGTTTAATACAGGATCTTTGAGTGGTATACAACAACCAGACACAGGACATCTTTTTGCTTTCATCTTAAATTCTTATATTTTACTGCTTATCCAGTAAAGTGGTACACCTCACAATGAGGTTGTTTGGGCTGAAGTGACTCCAAAATTAAATATTTACAATAATGTGGATTCTCATTTTATTTTTTAAAAATGCTATATAACTAATATTTTTATTTTACTCTGAAATTTGGAACTATTTTTCATCACATTTTATAATTCTGTGGAAGCTGACTGATGAATATATTGTCAATGAACATGTTAATGCAGAAAATTACCTGAACTTTCAACTGAATTGAAACNGGGATAAACAAAAACATTCTGTGTGTTTTCAACTGCTTGAATGTGTGCAATCTGCACCTATGTTTGGTTCTGAAATTGCAGATTTCATTTGAATAGCTTGAGAGAATATCTAGTTCTAAATCCTTTAATGGGAAGAATTGCTAGGTGAGACTGTGAGTATGTAGTATTTCAAAGGTAAGAGCAGTATTTTAATCCTTGGTTAGTAAAGTGGGAGCTGTACAGTGAAAGATGTGAGCAGTTAAGGAATTTGTTATCATCTTGGTTTCTCAGTCAAGCCAATTATGAAGAAGAAAAAAAAAAACAACTTTGCTTTTGAAATGTAGAAATTAATTCTAAGCTGGCAGGTAATATTTCTTCCTTGTTACCACATCTGTTCCAGGATAATTGTGTCTGGGGCTAAAGTAAGCCTTCCTTATGCTATTCCAAGCTTCCTTGCCACTGATTTCCTGTTCACTGTGCTGTTACTCTGTAAAGACTCAGTATTTGCTATGATTTGGTAGAAGAAAAATAAATAAGAAGCCACAGGTCTTGTGCATGTGTTTTACTTTTCTCAACTTCATGGGAATTTCTTCTGGAAATTACACTTGATGGAACCACTTGATCGTGGATTTGGGTGTGAAGGACTAGTAGTTCTGAGATAAAATCCTTGGCTTGGGAAATAAAACAACGAAGCTAAAAGTGTACCAGAAATATGGATTCACATTTACTCTGTAATGAATCTCAAGGTTTAGTTCTATATGGATTTTGATTAGCTATCTGGTGTCTGCATGTTTGTAGAATTCAGTGTTGAGTAGTTAATAAATTTTACTGTTATGTAGGAGATAATCTTAGCCAGAAAAATATGTTTCACTTCAATTGCTCTTATATCACCAGATGACAGAATTGGTGTGATCACAGCATGCATATCCAGATAGCCTGAGAAAAGGAAGTGCAGCTACCTGCTGGACTGTGCTATAGATCTTGGGTTTCGTCAATGTTTTTTTGTTCTCCTATCTCCGTGCCATACCTGTTGTCTGGGTAGCTGCCCCAGAGGATCAAGCAGGAGGTTCAAGCACTTAATTCACCAGTCAGAATACATATGTATCTGTCACTAAGCAAATATAATTAAGAAAGCAAACACAATGTTTAGAAGCAAGGATCTGTTTTTCCAAATATGATTGTTTCATTTTAACATATTTCATTACTGTTGCAATGGCACCTCTTAACAAGGCACTTCTGACATAATATTTGTATGCACCTTTACTTCAGTGCACTCCAAACTATTTAGCAAGTGCTATGGAGCAGAAGGAGATGTATTTTCTATGAACTAGGTGATTAGCAGAAACCTACTCCCCAAGCACAATTTTACTACAGGAGGTGGTAGTGAATGAAAGCATGTGCTGAAGGAGGAGAAGGAGTAATTATGTTCTGGCAGCATAAGCCAAGTTTTGAGGAGTTTTTCCCACCCTGTATTTTTATAGTATAACAAACGATATGTCAAATTGGATAGTTAATTTATAGTAATCCCTACAAATATGTAGTGCACAACCAGTGTGTCTGTTGCAGGTCTGTAACTTGAAGAAAAAAAATCACCCATTTTCACCCCAGGAACCACTTGGGCCTTTTGGTGGCCGTGTGCTCACCTTGCACTTGTGTCAGAGCCTTGAGTTACAGATTGTGCTGGGAGGTTGGTAGGCAGTATTGGCTCAGTATACACTACCCAAGAAGTCTTTTGCTGCACAAGCACCTGGGTTTCTGCTGGTCATGGGCTTGAGTGCCCCTGCATAAAGCACCTGGAGATCACTTTCTCTTCGCTCTGGGAGCCATTAGATTATTGGCAATGCATGCTTTCCAGACAGTGTTTCCACTACATGCTGTATTAAGATTTCTCCTCTGATACTTAAAAGACAAAAAACATAAAGGCAAAATGTCGACTGGTTCTGCTGGGATTAAGTATGTCTGCAGTGTGCTGTCTTGCGAACCCAAGACATAACTGGAGGGCGAAAAGAAGAAAATGTCCCTTCTCCTTCTTTGCAGATCTCTGGTAAGGTTACTGTGGACTGTGAAGAGGAAATGAAGAAAAGTATAAAGTCTGACTTTGTCATTTAGGTGTGAATGGGACTAGAGGGCATGAAGTTGCAAATGCCATCCTTGTTGGTAGCTGAAAGAGAAGTACAAAACACTGACATCACAAAATCCCAAAGGGAGAAAATTTTAGGCACTTGATGCTGTAAAAAAACTGTCTGCCTTAGCTTTTATTTTACTACAGAACTAGTCCATTTGGGCATCTTTTATTTCTGAAAGATATTACCTTTCTGTGCCCCTCTCTTTATAGTGTCTGATTTGCAAAACAGCTACCACTCCAGAGTAGGTTTAATTTCTCTTTCCACATTTTCTCCTTCAATGATCACAATTCATTTTATTACTGGTAAAATTCCAGTTCACAGTATGCCAGCATGGCTGTTTTTCAGAACAGTTGCCTTTCTTAGAGAAAGGAGGAGGGATCGGGTAAAAAAAAGAGGGAGGAGGGAGAAGAAAAGAAAACAATCTAGATGCAATTATGAGTGACCTTGCAATACTGCACTGGCATACTCTACAGAATCAATAGCCAGACAAGTTTCTGTGGCAGATCCAATAAAAGGAAAAAGCACTGGTGTAGGGGAGGAAGCCAAATAGAGATGATGATACTACTACTACTGTGAAGGTGCCAACGCTCTGATAAAAGTTTTGAGGCAGAAATTTGAT
>VYXH01012462.1:6362-22624 GCA_013397275.1 Burhinus bistriatus | reverse complement strand
CCTTCCCTTCCCTTCCCTTCCCTTTTTCTTTCCTTCCCTTTTTCTTTCCTTCCCTTTTTCTTTCTTTTTCTTGCTTTTTTCTTTCTATTTTCCCCTTTCTTTTCCTAAGGCAAATAATTTGGGGGTAGAATATTGTGACAGATTAGTGTAGCTGATAAAGTTAAAAGAGAAGCTTCAAAATGCGGAACCCTCAGGCTCTGCTTCAATTTTTTATTAATTTGTAGAGAAATAAATGTTTATTAATCATGCTTAATGTAAATTTTTTATCTTTGTACACAGAGATCCATCTAATCAAATGATAGCCAACGCCATTGTAAATTTTGAAGAACAGTTGCTGATATTGGTAAGAAAGATTTTTCAAGTGATTTTTGGGTTTTTTTTTCCTCTGTGAAAAAAAAAAGGGGATGAATTGGGAAACAAATTTTATCTCCTTCTTTCACCCTGAATATATCCTTAATTTCTGGAATTTCCTTTTAACTAAGGCACATAAGATGGTAAGGCACATCTCATATAAATAGTATTGATCGAATGCGGGCTCCTTGGGTTTCATACTATGTTCATACACACCATTGTCTCTGATCACAAATTTTAACCTCAGTCTGTACGAAACTAAAGGTAAAACCTGAGACGCATTCCTTCTGAGGTCTACCTTTGTGACTGTTGCATGTTCCTGGACATTGACTCTGTGAAAAATAGTAACGGGGAGCAGCTACATTCAAGACTATATCCTTCTTATTCAAAGTGTCGTACATTGTATTTATTTCTCAAAATTTCTCAAATGACTTTTCAGATCTGTCCCACCAGGTTTGCCCTTTCTTCCNGTTGGGGCTTTGACCAATTAAATGATGAAAAAATGTAATAATTTTATGCTCTGTTTGGTATATAACCAGATATTTGAACACCAGGCAGCTAGGTGAAAACAATGAAGAGTATATAATCTGTTGCTCTGGAGCCAGAATTTTNTTTGGGTTTTTTTTTCCTCTGTGAAAAAAAAAAGGTGATGAATTGGGAAACAAATTTTATCTCCTTCTTTCACCCTGAATATATCCTTAATTTCTGGAATTTCCTTTTAACTAAGGCACATAAGATGGTAAGGCACATCTCATATAAATAGTATTGATCGAATGCGGGCTCCTTGGGTTTCATACTATGTTCATACACACCATTGTCTCTGATCACAAATTTTAACCTCAGTCTGTACGAAACTAAAGGTAAAACCTGAGACGCATTCCTTCTGAGGTCTACCTTTGTGACTGTTGCATGTTCCTGGACATTGACTCTGTGAAAAATAGTAACGGGGAGCAGCTACATTCAAGACTATATCCTTCTTATTCAAAGTGTCGTACATTGTATTTATTTCTCAAAATTTCTCAAATGACTTTTCAGATCTGTCCCACCAGGTTTGCCCTTTCTTCCCCGAACTTAATAACAGAGGAATTGACAGTCTAAACTCGTCAAGAGGAGCAACCTACCTTTTGCACTGACTGTTCAGAGTTTGGTGCAATGTACACGAAGCAGTAACCCATTCTTAAGAATATATCTAAGCAGTGGTATGTAGCAGTTTGCTAATGCCATAGAGTGATATGTTTTGTTTGCTTTATATGTTTCATCCGTTCAGTGGAGCAATGATGTTCCCACTATGCATCTTCCAAGTCTTGCCAAGATTTTGGTCTCTGAGATTGCCTAGACACAATTGAAAGCTGGATTTAGGCCTTAACATTATTAGTATTTCTCCTACTCCCACAAAAACAAACAAACAAACAAACAAACAAACACCAAACAACCCAACAAACAAAACACAAAAAACCCACAACTCAAAACAAAAAAAACCCCCAACCACCAAATTCAAAAAACAACAAACAAAAAACCCCACCAAAACCCAAACAAACAAAAAACCAAACCACCTATATTAGAAATGTGTTCAAAACCATGATTTTAAAGTAATGAAAAGAAGGACTGTACTGAGGACATCTTCCAAAGGAAGAGAATCATTCCTTGAAAGAAACGTGCATATGGCTGTTTCAAGGCATTTATATATACTCAGTACTGTAACATCTTCACTCTGTTTCAGTGCTGTTTGTGGCTGCAGTTTTTTTAATGAAACTAACACACACAGATGTGAATGATGGTAAAATAGCTCCCATATGTACTTGCCTGGAGATCCTGTAGTAAGTGTGTTGTATAGCAAGGCAATATTGAAGCAGAATATTAAAATGCTATGAGGTTCATCATTTGAAATTTGAACTTTAGGACACTTGTACAATCAGCCAGGAGTGGTAATGAATTTGTGTCTGTTTCTCAAAAATAGCTTTCTCAATTCTTGCAGCATGTTAGATTTGAGTGAAGGGTTTTGGGAACTTCTGTAGTTGCTGTTATGCTATGCTCACATTATAAATTGCTTTTGCTTGCTTTGTTTTATAAGGCCAATGTCTCTGCCCTTCCTCTTCTTTTGGTGTCATTCTTTCGGAGCTCACAGAATTGAGATTTCATGCTGAAGGGATTTTGTAAAAGTATTTGCTACATGCACATGATGCAGTGTTGTATACCCGAGGTAAAGCCATCTCTGTTTCAGTTGATGGCAGTCCCACAGGCTTAGGGAATAGTAGATGTGGGCAGTTAAATGTCATACTCCAAGGATTTGAACATCTAATTCGTGGTCCAGTTCTGTGTTTTCAAATACCCTTCCAGAGAGAGAAACTCTGTCTACTTGATTACTCTGAAAGACTGAGGCGACTATACTTACTCTTGAGCCCTACTTAACGGGAAAAGCAAGGTCCACGCAGAAGTAATTCCCAGCTAGAGATTGAGAAATGGGCTGGAGAAAGGAAGCAGAAACAGACTGAGCCTTGGCTTCACTTGTCTCATATACAGCATAACAAAGTTAATAAAGTGGATGGACAATAGGGGGTCATTTTCACTCCCAAATTCCATAGCAGATCTTTTCCAAAGTGAGGCACTTTTGTTTACTGTCTGCATAAAGATAACACAACTTTGCTCTGAATACTACATTAATACAAAGTCCCTGGCAAAATGAAGTTACATCTCAATTTAGGACATGATTCAAATGGCATTTATGATAAGATGATCAGGGAAAAGGCACCTGGTGGCATAAGTTCACCCCTACATCTATACTACTTTCTTCAAAGTGTTTGAAGCAAAGACTCAGGTTAGCCCTATGACAAGATGTGACTGTAAAATCTATATGTTGGAGTGGCCTACCTGGGGGTTCATGAAACCATCTATTAGAATTGCACCAGTGAATTGAATAGGGCTCAGGAGAATTGCTGTTGCTGTGTGCTGTTCAACCTCTCTCTGGTAACAGCTTAATTATCCCAGCCAGAGACGATTCAGCTCTGAGGCACAAAAATATAGTATTTGCAGAAAAAAAAAAAAAAAAGTTTTTTTTACCCTTTCCCTACTTTCTAAAATTGCAGCAAGCTGCATAAACTCTCAGGTTCTTTGCAGTGTATCCTTTCAATGTCTTTTCTTTTCAAACTCTTTCAGCTGCCTAAAACTATTGGTTTACTCTCTTTTTTTAGAGGGAAAAAAAAAAAGGCATCACATTTTTAGAAAGTTCACTTTTTGTCTTTAAAATGATCTTGCTGCTTTATTTGGTTAGGAATGACCATTTTTGTTTAGATATGCAAACAAAATTGTAGATTTCTCACTCCAGCTCCCTATAAGAACATACTCCTTGGCCTTTCACATTTATCATGGACATTGCCTGCCAATGAAAAGGGAAGCATCTGTGTGTGTTTCTTTTGTTAATATTCTGACGGGTCATCCACATGCATGAAGAAAACAGGAACTTTTAATAACATAACATTTTACAGTCGAATTCTACTTGCCATTAAAGCAGCAGGAAATGATATCAGGCTGCTTCCCAAAGTAGTCAGAAAATGGTGTTGACAGAAAATAAACTGTTGAATTCCTTTTAGTTTGTAATGTTCTACAATATTCTACATATTCTACATTCTGAATTTTGTACAGTTTAAAATTACCTAGTGTGTTTGGACAGAAATAAAGACAAAGGTGTATCGTATAACTTCTGTATAATTCTGAATGTGTGGGTTATGTGATATAACTTTTTATTGTGCATCCATATTTCAGTGATGAGCTGTTACAAACACATGTCTGTTCTCTTCAGATGATGCATGTTTGTGCAGAGCTGCCAATATGAATCTTTGATACTTGAGAAATTGAACCAGAAACCTTTGCTACATTAAGTAATGAAATCAGAGAACTGCAGTATTACATAAATGTTTGCAACTTCCCTGTTTTAATGCCTATAGTTTCTTCCATTCCTCTCTACAAAATTAACAAAGTACATATTCCCTATTGAGAATGTATTACATATTAGATCAAAAGTTTCCAGGTTCAACTTTTGGCATTAGGCAAGTTAGTTACTGTGTTCCATTTAAATGATAGCGGGGAAAAAAACAAAAATACCACCTCATAACTGAAAATTCTCTGAAGGAATTTTCATCAGAAATCTTTTTATATGTAAGTGGTAATAAGACAAGAGCAAAATATAACTCCAGCTGATACCTTTCACATTCTTTTTTTCCTTTTTCTCCTTTCTGCCTGTCATAAATGAACAGACCTCCAAAAAATCTACAACCTACCAAAAAGATAGGTATGTGAAAGTGAATTCTTCTAATATAAATCTCATTTGCACTTTCACTTACTGAAAATTACCTCTACAACATATATTCAAAACCAGTGTAATTACACTTCAATATTAGAACCACGCACTAGGATGTCTATATGAAATTTTCAGGTAAAAATATAACTCCTGAATATGAATATGTATTAGAGAAGAATTTTTGTCTAATTAAAATGAGAAACATATTTTGGGCTGAAAGGATATTTTCCCAGGACATGGATAAAATAGTTCAGTTGGTTTAGATGTTTTCTTATGTTAAGGTATTTCACAGAAATGTTGAATTTAAGAAATGAAACAGAGATAACAAGGGATTTTATTATTCTCCAGAAAAAATTATAAATCCTGTAAGAGTCTTAAGTTACAGAAAAAAAGAAAAAGTACTATAGGATGCGAATACCTGTGGAGATTTCTTGTGATAGAAGAATCTATGTCCATTTGTGTATTAAACCTTGTCCCTTATTTCTCATGATGATAATGAGGATGAGACAGGTATTATGGAAATATAATATTTTAGGTAAAACTGTAAAATAACCAGAGGTGACTTACAGGGGGCTGCATTTGTATACCAGAAAGCAGAATCACCTGTGTCATTAAGTTGTCCTGCCATACTTTGCAACAATAGTTTAAAATAATTTATAGAAAGAATGCAGCAATCAAACACCATTAAGCATACAGTAGGGTAGTTGTATTTGCCTTTGTGAAAGAATTACCTTCTCTCTTATTTCTGAGCTAAAGATAAACCTTCAGCAAAAGTAAAAGAGCCATATGGAGGAATATCTGAGAGAGAAACTTTGAAAAAAATCTGAGTACATTCCTGTGTCCCAAAACAGGATCAACTACACTTCTATCACTGATGACAAATGCTTACATTAACTACTCTTGAGGACATAACTTGAGTCTCGTTATCCCCTGCAAGAAATTTCCTCAGTTATCTTTATCACTAGAAGCTTTTCTGTATTTAGGTGTATTGCCCATGTCTTGATGCTGTAGTATTGTTTCATTTCACACACGTTGGACATAAAAAATACTTTATTTCCTCCATGCAGCAGCCTTCTTCACATCTAAAGACATACCAAAAAATCTCTCCCCAACTTTCTAAATTGTTTTCCTGCAAAGAAGGAAGGGACAATTCAGCATAGAAGAGAAAAATAATTAGAAAATGTAACTAACTAAAACTAACTTCCACAATTAGACTCAGTCCCTCAGTTTATATCCATAAATAATAGAATAGAGACAGTTTTATTTTATATACATTTTAGTTTGTACTTTTCTAGTGTACATTCATTATAACCTTTGACCTGCTTCAATTCACATTCCTCTGGTCTTCCACACCACAAATCTATCTATCTAACAAATTGTTGTTGGACCTGACTGTCTGTTTAAAAATAGACACATGTCCTTTTCTTTGTGAATGTTACACCTTTTTTGGTTATATTTCCTCTTACGCTTCCCTTGTGTTTCTCTTCTTTTGTTCTTTTAATTTCCTTTTAACTGAATTTGAATTTTGTTTTCCAAGTTTTTTGCAGTCCTTCTGAACGTCAAGTCGTAAATAAATGTCACGAGCATATGCTTTGTTTAATTCTCCAGTTCATTAAATAGAAATACTGCATAGTAACAGATTTATCTAAGTTCCTGCAAAACCTCACTGAATACTTCTCATTATTCTGATACGGAATTGGCCCTAACTAATATGTGTACTTTTCCCACCTTTACTTGTGTACAGAAAAGATGTACTAGTGTTCTTCCGGCTTTCTTAAGGTTCTGTATGTGTGTGCTCTCCCTTTTCTTCATGTGTGTTAGAAAGACTAAATCCAGAGAAGAGGGTGAAGGAGTGGTCTTGATATTTCATTAGCTGAGGCTGCCTCCCTTCTGGAGACCATGTCTTTCAGTCTGATCTGAATCGTCCCTCCCTAGCTATTTTAAGCAGAGGTAATGCTTATACCTAGCTTTTGTTAAAGGTGGGAAGCAGGACATGTGTATGTATATTCTCCGTTTCTCTCTACATGGCTCAGATTAAGATGTATGAGGAGATTTATCTTTCCTTCTCTCTTCTGTTTCAAGGGGGAATAAAATTGGCATTCAATGCTAGCTGTAGTGACAAAGCTAGTATTTATGTGACACTGACATAGGGCATGTCTGCAACAAGTCACTCCCATCACAGTTATTACTTGGTCTGGTTTTGGTTTGAAATAGTGTTATTCATTCTATGCAACCCTCCAAACTCTGAAGCAAATGATTATACGAGCAATTAATATAACGATTTCAAGAGAACAATGAAAAACAATGATAGTGTGGTGGCAGTTATCAGGACATTAAGAGATTGATCCATTCACGGTGAGTAAATGTTGGCCCTCATCTGCTCTGAAAAAGAGGACTTCATTACACAATCTGACATTAAGAATGAAGTGATCTGGCCTTGGTGTCTGAAGTATATACAGCTGAACTTGCTTACGCAAGGTTAAGACTAGGATCTATATTCATGATTTAATATACAGTTTGAATACAGGGAATATAGCCCTCCCATCCTTTCCAGATGGTGCTGAAGGCTACAGCCTTTAATCCAAAGACTATGTGGAGAATGAAGAGTGAATTTTACTGTTGCCAAGTTGTGTTCTCTTGATCCATGTAATAACTAGCAATATCAGCTTTGTGCCAGTGAAACGACTTTCAGCTGACACAGTCAGTGGAAATAAGACAATTTTCTGTCTCTCCAGAAATTCATTGAGCATGTTGCTGAAAAAAAAAAAGTGTTGTAAATAGTGGGTTTTGTTCCCACTGTCTTTCAGAAATTTTTATATATAGTTCTGAAGTTGCTAATAGCATTCAGTCACCATTTGAGTCTACATTCTTATTTTTGGCCTTAATTCACATTTCACGTGTTTGCAACTGTGGTAGTATTACTAATCTTGATGCAATAGTTGAGGTCCCAGAAATGAAGGAACACATTTTAAGACCTGGCTAGTATATAATTTTAAGCTCAAATTCTTATCAAAAAGACTTGTAAGAGAATTGGAAGACTATTCTGCAATCTCCAACAGTGATTTGTAGATCCTCTTTTTATTAAGGGATACTAAAGACCTTTGTTTTCAAATCCACAGAAACAATGAAGCAGTTTCAGCTTCATAAACATTGATAATTTACACTGAAAGTGTTATACAGATATTATTTGAGAGGAGGAAATAAAATTTGCTACAGGAAAAGAGACAGAGAATGTGAATTTCACCTGAAGTGTATCAAATGATGTCAGGAGTAGAAAGTTGCCAAGAACAGTTTCCACGAATGCAAGGTATCTCTTCAAGACAGCAGTTCAGTGTAATATTAAAGCTCAAGCTTAACTGTAAGCTAGTGATCCATGCTGAAAAAATCTCCTACTTTAACTGTTAGGTTAGTGACATAGGCTAGTGAAAAGTAATCACAAGAATGAAAGTGTTGTTTTAATCTCATATGAAATCACAATTCAAAACCTGTTTAAATTCAACCAACAGCTAATAACAAAGGTTTGCTCATATTTCTTACTGCTATTCTTAACAGGCAAATGTGAATTTGATAATATTAATGCTTATGATAATGCAGACTTATTTTTCAAAAGATATAATGAAAGCCCTATAAATGTGGATGTGAAAAACTGGGAAGTTCTTAATGCTAATAGAAATGCTAATATAAGCAAAAACATGATGGAAGTGGGATTGACGGGCCTTGCTTATCTTTTATTTACTTGACCAAAACATAAACCTGGCATGATATCCTGATGGCAAAGATTTTACCAAATCTGTGTTTTCCTGTATTTCTGAAGCTATTAAGAATATTTTTTTTCCCCTCCAAAATATTAAAAAACCACATTCAAGTGTGCTTGCAAAAATCAGTTCTCCAGTGTCCTTGAGTACTTTTGAAAATTGCAGCCAAATATGGTTATGTATAAATATGTCTTGTACAAAGAATCTCATTCATAATTGCTGTAGACCTCTTTTTCACTTGGTTCACAGAAAATGTTTTTCTGATAGTAGATTTTGGTCCAATTCAAAGACAAAGTAATCAAGGTGTTCAGTTTCCTAGGAAATTCTAATACCACTGTATTTTAGAAGCAAAGTACAATCCCTAGATTTTAAGAGTTTCTGAGACAATTGTCGTTCTTTTTATTTGTGTCACAAATGTGCTTTCTGTCACTTCTGAATTTGTTAGTTATTTTCAGATATAAAAAGTTTGGAAGCACTTCTACAAACCTTTTATCTATTGACTTAGTAGCTACATAAGAATGGCCTGTCTGCACCAAGAGTACTGATGAGCTAGGGTCAGAACCCAGACAGAATTCTCAAATGAGACAGTGATTAGACTATGGGCATTATAAGTGAGTCAGTGTTTTTTCTTTGGACCAGTTCTACTTATTACACTGGAAGAGTCACCGTGCTGAGTAGCACAATTAGCTCTGCAGTAAGGCTACACCACAGGTGAAGCAACTAGGTACTTTTTCTTGCTCCAGTGTAAACAGAAAAAATGAAGACACCCTGGGTAGTCCAGAAAATATTGTAGTTTGATGACCGGGGCATTCACTAAAGTGAGATGAAGGTACAGAATCTCAATCTTTTATGCTGAAAGGGAATGATCACTGAATGTCTGGACACAAAGACAATTTCATTTGCTTTACTCTTCCTATAAATGCCCAACATCAATCACTCAATTCCAAGCCATATTAAATTTTTCTTCCTATAAAAATGGAATATTTTTTAAATTTTGATTTCTCATTTACTTGAATGTAAAAAGAACAAAATATTGATTCAGTTTGGATTCATTTGATTATATTTCTTACATTTTCCCATTAAGTGCTGAAGACAACCCTGGTTGCTCACATTTTTTTAACAGCTTCATCAATCAGAGAATTCCAAATGCACTTGGAGTAGTAGTCTCTTGAATGCAGATCCCCTGATGGGTAGGGTTTGGTCTGAGATTTAGGACACTTCCACTACATGCTTAGATCTGTCCTGATTTGTTGTGCAAGTCTCATCTATAACTTCAGATTTGTAGTCATCTTTCTCTCCTATTTCTTTTTTTTTGATTCCCTTTGTGGTTTTGGGATTTGGGGTTTGTGTGTGTGTATGTGTGATGTGGCATGGCTTTCAGCTACACATTCTGCTTGCATTTTTTATGCCCTTGTGATGTTTTGGTAAAGAGGCATTCTCATTCCAGTTGATATCTCAGAAACATTGAGCATAGTTATCATGCTATACATAATGATGACTGCATAGCTGATTGCCCTTAACCATTTAAAAGTTCTGTTCATCAATCATTTATATTTAGGATGGCTCTTTTAACAAATGTTTTTTTCTTTGGTCAACTGAATTTAAACATAATTCACAAGATGTGTTTCTCAATGGCTGATAGATACTCTTTTTCAGAATGTGTGTTTGCTAGCATAAAGGTATTTTGAAAACTGTGTCCCACCCATAATTCATGTGAAAATTACACATAACACTTTTTATATTTTTTTAACAAAAACCAAACCATTTTTCACAAGTAGAACCTATTGAACACTTGAATACCAGCTTATTGCTTATCCTGTATCATGTACAAAGCTATCCTCTACTTTGATTTAGATGTATCTAACTTCTGAACATCAATGCCATTGAGGACATGGGTTTTAAATGCAGTTCTAGCACTTATTTAGTAGCTGGATCTGGCACCTCATACTTTATCAACAACAAATTACACTCCTGTTAAACTTGCTGCTAAATAAGGAGTTACTATCCTATTAAAATGCAATTAAACATGCATCATATTTGATGGATGTAATTAGAACAACTGGAGAGGGTAAATAGTTCAAAACACTATAGCTAGAAAAATGTAAGTGGAATGCTAAATGAAAGAAAAAAAACATACAATGGACATAGAATACATCTGTTTATGAAAAGACTTGCTCTTTACTATCCTTTTAATACATTTATTTCATAACTTTGCTGTTCAACAGAACTAAATATGTTTGCTGTCATAAGTTACACTGAAGTTAGACTTCTGATCCTTGTTCATTGAGAAGAAAAAGAAAGGGTTTGTATGTCTGTTTCAGGACAGATTTTGCAAGCATAAAAAGGAATTGGCTGCATTCATTTTTGCAGTACAAAGATATACGTTGCTGTCTAACATAAGACAAAATCATAGAGCTCAAGAAAATTATTTCACAGGAAAGGACGTGTTTCTAAGCCTTCTAAGGTGTGCTTTGCCATTTCCTGGTACTTTACTATTTTTAGAAAAGAAGAGAAGGTCTTACCACGCAACGGAACAATGATACCCTTGAGAAAACATCATGCAGAAGTCCAGTTGAGTTGAAACCTGCCTTTGCTTAAGCTATATTTTTAAGATTCGAAGGCATATGGTTAGACCATAAGAAAGAGAGACTCATAACAGGTGTGAATGGATTTAATATGGTTTCACTTCAATAGTTTTTTGCCCCATCCAAGACAAGTATAAATGATATTTTAAGCAGTTATCATAATGGCAGTGATAAGACTGGGGCAGTCATGTGCTGTTACATAACTATAATTCTATAATAGTTCTGTTCAAATCAATGGAATTTATTAAGATAATAATGGTTTAAATGAGAGAAAAATTTGGCTGGCATACAGTGCAGTCACACATGTTAAATGAATCATAAACAATTAACAGAACCCTGATCTTAATGTTTTGTTCATTTCCTTGTTTCCAGCAAACCAAATTTTGAATAAATTATATTATCAGAAAAAAAATTTAAATATTTGTTAAGTTTCAGAAAACCATCAGAATTACTTTTCCCTTCTATGTGACAGAATCCCAAGTGTATGCTGGTTTTGACATAGATTCCTTATAACACTTCATTAGGAGATGTAAAGTATGTCCTTGAAAATAGCACAGTTATAATTATAATTAGCTTATACCTGGGCATCTTACTCACAGATAATGAACTCTTACTGAAATATCAAAAACAAAAAAATGACACTGAAGAGAACACTGACTCAAAATTAAATAAGTATAAACCTCAATTGCCTTTTTAAAAAGACAGCCCAGCAAAAAGCTGTGCTTTAAAATAGTTAAAGTAGATAGTATGGATGATGTAAAGCTGCTGAATACTATTTTAACTCCTCCATCTCTCTATTTTTCATATGATAGGACAAAAGGAGAATTCCAGAGATGTTGGAAATTATTAGCTTGGTTCCAGAAACAGGTTTATGAAAAGTAAAAGGTGAAGGGCTTTATACAAGAACAACTTTTTCATCCTAAAGACTTCTTTTTTTCCATTATTTAATGTGTTTCATTTATGTCATGGTTTGGGCCAGATTGGCCCAATCCGGTGGATCGACAGGTGCTCGCTCTCTCTTGCTCCGCTCCCGAAGGGAGGCAAGAGAGAGAGAGGAAAAGAGAGACTTAAGAGTTTAGAGGGAACTAAACTACTTTAATGAAATATTAGTAATAAAATAATGAAAAGAAAATAATGAAATATATACAAAACCGTATCAAGCTCCCAGGATGACAATCACGTCACCAGCAGGCGCTGGGGAAGTCCCAGACTGGACTCAGTGACGGACGGGAACTGGATTCTGGATCAGGATCAAAGGCAGATGCAGAAAGAAAGAAAGAAAGAAAGAGAGAAAGAGAGAGAGCAACCCTTTGATCCCTCAGCTTTTATACTGAGCGTGAGGCAGATGGGATGGAATACCCTGTTGGTCAGTTTTGGGTCACCTGTCCTGTCCGCTCCTCCCCGCAGGTGTGACCCCTCTACGCTTTTCCGTTTCCAACCCTCCAACGGGGCAAGTAACAAAGTTGGCTGGCCTTGGTTGTTACAGCAATAAGGATAAGCAAGAGCCTCTCTGCATACCGTTCCTTGGCATCAACTGTAAACATGGGTCTTATCACTCTAAGAGAGAAGAGTTTTCTGCACAACATGCTGTTAATTTCAGCAGTTAGAAGAGGCCTAGCTAAAAAGTAAAGTTACTGAACAAAATTGGTCCTGTTTTACCTCAAACCAGGACAATTTAAAATGATGTAATTTGGAAGAATTCCTCTTAAATGCTATAAAGCGCTTAATGGAAATATTCCACTTTTTGAATTAATTAGAAAAGTTTTCTAAAGCAAAACATACAAGAAAGTACGATTGATATGAGAAGTCTGAGTGATATTTTTTTCCTAACTCAAAGAGAACTTCCTTTCATGAAATTGCACAGACTGGCTTGATGTGAAATCATGTGAAAGAGCTGTTCTCTGTCATATTACCTTAACCTATAAACTTTTGGTCCAGACTGTTCTGAAAGAAAGAGCAGCTTTCCAGTTCTGTAAAGTATTAGTAGATCTGGTGGCATTCAGTACCCACTGGTTTTGGAGGAAAGTAAGGACATCAAGCTTCTTCCAATGATTTTTTTAAAAGATCTCTTTCATAGATCTTCATGGAGGATAAATCAGAGGCTACCTGTACAAATATATTGTAAAAATTAAAATATTTAAATACCATTAAATTAGAAAGAAAAAGTCTACTACAATTGTCTTAGTCCTGAATTCTTTGAGTATGGATGGTTACAACAAACATCAGTACTTCCATAACTGATTTTTACTTGCAATACTAATGTGCAAACAGGAAATCAGGCATGAAGTGACTGTGCTATGAGTTACCTCCTTTGATTTTCCATGGTTTTGGTTAATTAGGCTATTAGGACCCCTGTTCTGTTCTCCTTTTATCTTGGTACTATTCAGATGCCTATAACAAGAACAGTGTTTGTTAATGTGGCTAAGATTTAAAGCATCATTAATATATTGTACACTATAATCTGCAAATGTTTTATGATGGACCTGTCCTTTTTGATATAAGAAAAGTGAAAGCATGAAAATGTCAGGAGTGAGTATTCATGATATTCTTTCTGATATGGCAAGTACCCTGTGCTATCTTTCATGAAACATTTGGGAGTCCTATAGTAATGCACAACATAAGGGTATTTCTATTGGAAAAAGATAATTTAATTACCAGTATGGATTTGCTTAGATAATCATATGTGTGCAATTGGCAATAAGAGACTTTGTTAAACCACTTTGCATATTTTCAAGGAATCTGTATTCTAATATGAACAACAAGAAATTGTGTCATTATTCACTTAGAAACTATAGATTTGTTCCACAAATGCTAATACACAAAGTTTATACCTGACTGAGAAACACATAAAGGAGTAAAAATCTTAAAAAAAAAAAAGAAGTATTTGCCAAGAGGAGCAGAATCAATTTTGTTATTGTTATCTGCTATCAAACTGTCTCATGAGCAACTGTCATGAGTTGTTTTGTGGATTCTTTTATGTCTAATAAAGGCAAAATCATACTTCAGCCTTTTCATCCAGGGAGATGTTAATAGGATCAAACTCCTGTACCTGACTTTTTGTGAATCATGTGGGAACCTGACATTTTTAAACTTTGCATTCCTTGATCATATATGACTGAAATTAAACAACACATTAGAAAGCTATCATAAGACATGGGTAAACAGACAGACAGATAAATACTACAAATACACAAAGCTCATTTCCTTGGGGAACTAGGCATGTTATGTAATATAAAATGTGCGCTCAGAGGAATAATGCCAGCAACCTGGGTATTTGAACATACTGGCTTAGTAAGTAGTTCTCTTATCATTGCATCACTGTCTTTTATACAGATACTTACAGAAATATGGAGGATGCTGTTTTGGGGACCTCTGGCAGTAGAAGCTCCAGTCCAGTGTGAACTTATGCCCTGATGATCTTACATCATCATGGGCTTGGGTCTGAACACCTACTAAATGGTGTCTTCTCTGGCTCTTGCACAATATGCAGAGGCTACCAGTATTTTAGTGGGAGTGCAAAGAGCGAAAACAGATCTCTCTGGATCAGAAAAAAAGGACTTGGATAGTCCATCCCTTGAATGATGATATAGAAAAACTCCTCATAGCTGCTTGTTAAACCTAGAGGAACTCCTGACTGTGCCTCCATCTATTCACTTTTGCATCTGCTGATCTACCAATGTATTTGTACCTTACATCTGAATTCCAACAGTACTTATAGCTTTTTCTTTAGCCTGATAACATTGATTAATTTGCCCACAGAGAAAACAGCCTCTTTGCCTTCTTTTCAAAATATAGTTGTAAAACGACATCATATTACTACTGGTTACTGGAAAGAAAGGTATTTAAGCCAGCCCCTTCCCATTGGACAGTTTGGGAGATTTGCCTAAACTTTATATGCTGGCTACTGTGAAATCCATATAGATACACAATTATTAATTAAAAGTGAACACAAAAGAAAGCTAAGAACCACAGCTCCTATTTGTATTCTTATTGAGGTGGGTTGTGCCATGAAATACCTAAGTATTTGTGATTCCAGGAAGACGAACTTATGCTTTTAGTTGCAAATCCATTGTAATTCCATGGAGCACAACCATATTTAGTGTAGCATATTTATGAAACCTCCTCTGATAAGAAAAGGTAAAAACTCTGGCCTTTCAAGCTCCTTTCTGAATCTTATCATATTAGCAAGAGTGAGAGACGAGACAGACAGGACAACAGATAAAGAGGTTAACTGCCAGGGTTAAGTCCATTACCTACCTTTGAAGTCTTTGAAGGAGGAAAGACGAATTCCTAGCCAGGAGATTCAGCCTTGCTGATTGATTACTGGCATCAGAGCAGGACCCAGCTTTGCCAGACTTTCTGGAGGCTAGGAGGGAATCTTTCCACTCTGATAGTTTGCAAGGGCTGAGTGGGGTACAGTTATTAGCCAGTGATAGGTGTTCGCTGCAGACTCTGAACTGTGGGCAGAACTTGTCCATTTTCCTGATGGATCTGCCTTCATAATAAGCTTGGGGGAAAACAAATCCTTAATGAAAAGAGAGAACGAAAGCCAATGAGCAGAAGTCAGAAGCAAAGACACAGTAGAGGAAGCAGTAAATCTATCTTTGTCTTTCACCATTGTAAAAGTAGGACAGCATTGGGGTCTTGACAAAGGCTGATAACAGTTCTCACCAGGTGAAATTATTAAGAAAGAAATAACTATCTGGGCTGTACGATTTATTGATGTGAAATTACGGGGTGAGTTAATAAAATTATGGTGTAATTGAATGACCTCACTCATTGTCTTTCTGCTTGGCTGATAAGATACCTCATTCATTTCTCACTTAAAGAAATATATTACATTTGTACAACATTTAGTTGGAAAGCTTTCCAAAAAGTATTACTCTGTGAGGTACTTTCTATGGAGAATGGAATGGTGGCTATTTAAATACACTTTGCACATAAACCAGTCTTACCAAAATATAACAATCACAGAATCACAGAATCACAGAATCACAGGGGTTGGAAGGGACCTCTGGAGATCATTTAGTCCAACTCCCCTGCCAGAGCAGGGTCACCTAGAGCAGGTTGCACAGGATGGCATCCAGGTGGGTTTGGAATGTCTCCAGAGTTGGAGACTCCACCACCTCTCTGGGCAGCCTGTTCCAGTGCTCTGCCACCCTCAAAGGAAAGAAATTCCTCCTCATGGAGGAGGATGGAACTTCCTATGTTCAAGTTTGTGCCTTTTACCTCTTGTCCTATCACTGGGCACCACTGAAAAACGACTGGTGCCATCCT
>VYXH01012461.1:0-43023 GCA_013397275.1 Burhinus bistriatus | reverse complement strand
GGCAGGGGGTGGTCTCCATTGCTGTGGCACCCCCCAGGCCTTGTCAGCGCCTCCCGCGAGAGCTGCTGGCTTGTGGTGGGTCTCTCCACTGTCCTGGCGTGTCCTTCCCTCAGGAAAACCGCCTGTGCGCCGAGCAATGCCACTCTGTGCTTAAAAGTCATGTAGATGTGGTGCTAAAAGACATGGTTTAGTGACAGACCTGGTAGAGTAGGGTCAATGGTGGGACTAGATGATCTTAAAGGTCTTTTCAAACCTAAATGATTCTTTGATTCTATGATTCTATTCTATGATGAAAGACTCTTCAACAACTGGGCTACTACATTAAGCATTGTTATGTATTTTTTCAGAGTGGTGGATCAACTTGGATTTTGTTAGTCCTGTTTACAGCTGTGGTCTTTGCCAATATAGAAGGCAAGCCCCACTAACCAAGAGATCTGCTAGGGTGGGAGGGAGATGAATTCTGCTTCCTAAACCCAGTTACTGTTTCAATAATCAGCATAAAACTCAGGTATTGCAATCTGAACCAAGACATTGCCTGGACCTCACTTAGGCTGAACACAATCCATTCAGTCTTAATCTTACACATTCTGAATTCATGCTCCAGTCAAGGACATTCTGCGTCAAGTGACCCTTCCATTCTCACAAGTTCACGTTCGTCTGTGTGAACTGTTGGGGACCAGTGCCCTGGAGTTGGGGCTCTGTGTAACAATCTGTGGGGTGTAACCCAGGAGCTTGTCTGACCCCGCTGTATAACTTACACTGAGAGAGGAGGATGAAGAAGGGGAGGAGCTTCCTTCATAATGTGGTTTACTCCACTGTGAATACTCAGTATTTTTTAAAATTAGGGAAAATTTATTGAGGGATATATAAGAAAATATGGAATTCTATAATAGACTTTGCAAATCTCCCACAGATCTACTGGACGACCACAAATTTAAAAAAAAATTATATTCCTATGTTGTGAAATGGTGTTAATTTCAGTTTACTTAATGTAACACATCTTAATGTGTTACAAAATCATGTAGAAACTATTAATCTGCCCTCTTGACTGCCTTTAAGCTACAGGTTTTTACATTTGGACATCAGCCTGTGGTAAATTTGTCTACATCTAGTAACATGAGAGTAGCTAGCATCTGAGTTAGTACTTTGAATTTATGATCCAAATTGCATAAGCAGTAGTGAAATGTTTATAGTTTTCTTGATTAGATCTTTCCATTTCACACTTAATATACCACTGCTATAAAGAGGACACATTGCACCTTCCAGAGCCGTTGTTTCATGTTATTTTCAGAATAGAGCACTGTGTCTGTAATATACTGTTGGCATTTGAATGTTTTGGCCATAGAAGAGTGTATTTCTTGCTGTCTGCATCTGTATTGCCTAAGAGGAAAAAGCCTACTAATGCGGATGAAGTCTCTAAGTATATAGGTATCCCAATGTAATAAATATCAACATTTTTTATTTAAATGAAAGGTTAGATCCTGGCAAACAATTCCATGGAAACAGGAGGTTTCCATGACAGAACTGCAATCATAAACCAGACCAAACCTTGAATGTTGAGTAGCATTTTAGCAAATAATAAAAAGGCAATATAAGATTTTGTCTCTGAAATTTAAACTTCTGTGTCTGTGCATAACATGCAGGATTAACAGTTTGCTTTGATTTCAGATGTTGGTCTGCCTTGGCTTTCCAGAGTCCTGTGTAACTGATCGCCCAGATCATGAAGAATAGCTTCTAGACCTTCACTGGATGACTCGAGTTTTTGAAGCGGGAAAGTAATAAAGTATGACTTCTGAATACCAGTAAAGGCATTTACAAAGTAAGTGTTCAGATGAATATTTTTGACAGCATTCAGGCAAATGTGGAGATTCAGAGTCATTTTGGCAGTAAATATGAAGTTGCTTGAAAACTCGTAACAATGAAAACAATGTAGTTTAAAACAAGAGCATAGCTACTTTATGATAGATAGAAAGATAGATGGAAAGATAGATAGATAGATAGATAGATAGATAGATAGATAGATAGATAGGTTAGGGGCCAGCAGGGGCTATGGACCATGGGCAAGCAGGTGCCTGCAGGCCAGGAGGTCCATGCCCTCCCCTCTTTGCCCTGGTGGGCACAGTCCCACCACGCCCCACGGAGCTGAGTGGGTCCAGGGCATGGAGGGGGCCATGTCAGGCGATATCCAGGAGAAGCGGGTGGCATGGCGGGGTCAGGTCAGATCAGCCCATGGTGAGGCAGGCTGGGGGTCGAGGGCCAGGGCTCTGAGGTGCTCAGGAGGAGAGGGAAAAGCCCCCGCCAAGGCCTTTCCTGACTCCCTCTCACACGGCGCCTGCCTGGTCCCTGGGTGGGGACATGTTTCCAGGCTTTGATCCACTGGCTGCCTTGTTTCTTTCCTCCAGCTGCCCTCAGAGAAGGAATTTTAGAAGGTTTTGTTTACAGCTTCTGAACCACTGTCATTCATCCAAGATATATCTTGGTTCTCTTGTGAGGTACCTGGTCCTCCTTAGTTTCTGTCCTTGGGATTTTGTGGTCCCTGGTGTTTCTAGAACATGTTCTTCTATGTGTTTATAAAACAGAGAAATCTCACGTCTCACCAGCATGTCCAACCATAGCCAGTACTCACCAGAGCAGAAATAGTGGTGTTGTTGGGCATGCATTGTTCTCAAATCTGGGATTTTGTGTAAGGATGCTCTCAAATTAGAAATACAAAAACATACTTACAAAAAAAAAAACATAATCAAGATCTCCAGATTCCCTACTATCCTCATCCTTTTGTATGTTTGAGTGGATGTGTGTATGCATGGGTGATAGACGTGGATAAACAATAAAACTTACACTGGTATGTTTGTAGCTTTTACTGGAAATATTTTTGTATGAAGCTGACATGAAACTTTGAAGCTTTATGAGAAAAATCATGTCTGCATACCAAATTAGAGTAATGTCTGCATTTTCTTTGTAGTGCAGCTTCTTTTTGACCCTTCAGACCCTTCCATATCATGTGGTAGCAAGTATAAACTTTGAAATTTGGCATCAGTTATGTTCCTCCATCAGTTCAGCAAAGGACAAACTGTTCGCTACGTTTTCCAGAAACCCAGCTGAGGGAGAACTTTTAAAAGACAAATAATTCTGTTTTGCAAATGCAACAGAATGGAATTTCTTACAGTGGACAAAGTTGCAGGCTTGTTATGAAATTATGCTGCATTGCACTGGTACATATCCAGCACACAGCAAACTGGGAAAAAAGTGAAAAAGCCGTATGATCTTTTAAAAATGGATGTGTAAAGAAAGAAAAATATAGACCTGCCAGGTATTATTAATACAGTTTTCTTAAACTTTGAGCTTAGATCAAAACAGATTTGTAGCCATTAGGTTTTATGTAAGTTAAATAAGTAACCTCATTTTTCAGAAAGGGCAGCTGTCATTTAGATATTTACATCCAATTTCTGGACTTTGCAAAGTATTCAGCTCCTATTCAGACCGGTAAAAACCAGAAGAGCTGTGATGCCTTTTAACTGCTTTAGATCCTATGTCTGCCAAATGACAGACCGTGAGGGCTCAAACTCCCCCTCAGAAGTGTGTCCATTGGGTGCCATTGCACTGAATTCACCAGAACTGATGGGTATACAGTATGAGATGATAATCAGCTCCTTAAAAGACGGAACTTGAACCTTGTTGCAAGTGCCCAGCTTTGCGTATGTTTTTCTAAAGTCAGATCTGCCTGAAGACAAAACTGAGGCAAAATTTTTCTCTCGGTACAAATCTGTTGCATATACTAAACACATTTCATGTTTGACATTTCCCCTGACATCGATAAGGGACTTGCGCACAGTGCATGTACAGAATTAGCGACACAGCTCCATGCTGATGAGAGAAGGGATGAGCAATAACAGCCAAAGCAAAGACTGCTGTAGCAGATGTGAAGGGTAAGATTCTATGTCTTCCAGGAACTTTTGATCATCTTTTTGCAGAACTTAAGTTTTATTGAATTTTCTCTAACCTGTGCAGACTTGCTGTTTTTTCATCTTTTTATCTCTTTTCATTCTCTTTTTTATTGTCTTTTTATTCTCTACAGTTTTTATTTTTTATGTGTAATTTTCTTGCTGTAACTTTCCCTTTTTTTCCCATTTAGTTGCTTACCTACCAATTAAAGTTAGACTGAGAATATGTCAACCCATTTTCTGTAACAATGTTAGTCACTCTGTGTCTTCACCTGTCACACTTGGATTAAAAGCCTGTTGATGCAGAGAGCACCATCTTCTGTGTTTAAACAGTGCCTGTTATTATTGTAGTCCTGATGTCTTAGTTCTTTGTTTTATTTTGTCATTTGATATAATAACAAGATACTTAATTGTAGATTAGATAGAATATTATTTTATTTTTCCTGACTGAAACTGGAAGATTTCTAGTAATTCTCAAGTTTGTTCTTCTGAAGTAATCCACACGCACAGAATGTGCATAGGCATATGTACCCTACGTGCTTCACAAATGTTAGTATAAAATTTCTTGTTTGGCTAAAGTAAGGATGGAACATAATATCTAGATGAAAAAAGATGTATACAACTCTTATTTTATACTGAGAGAGCTCATTTGCAGACACAGTATAAACACATTTATATGGTAAGCATATTTGTTTAGTAAATCATAAGCATTCGCAAACTACGAAATGCAAAAAGCCTGTGGAAATTCGTGTCTTCAATCCATTTTGCATGACGTTTTTCAGAATTTCATGTTTCCTTAGCCATAAATCTGCTCAAGCTATTGAAAGCCTGTTAAAACCATAATCAAATAAATACCATGAATCTGCTTACAGGTGACTCAGAATGAGTGGCAAAAAGTGTACAGTAATACAATTCTTCTGGCATAATACCTGTTTACAGTTCAAATCAATGTCTTTGCTGGCCAATCAATACCACCTGACTCTGTTTATCACTGCTTGTAAGCCTTTTCAATAATTCTAATTTTAAAGATTCATTACTGAAATTGTATAGCCATTGATTGTTTAAAGGTTACAGATAGCACGAAGAAATTGAATTTTAGATTCAATTAAACCTGTTGAAAAGTTGCAAATCACATTTTCTTAAGAAAGTTTCATGTCAGTCTTTCAGAAGAAATAAACTAGCTTAGATCCACTGCAACCACGTTATATTTGCTAATTTAGACCAGTGGAGGATTTCATTTGTAGGGTAAAGTACGTGCAAGCTACAGAGGAGTTTTACCCTGACCCAGAGTCGAAATGGTTGTCCCCTTTCATCTTCCCTTGACCTGAGCAGGGACCATAATAGGCAAACCTGGATGCCATTATATATTGTCTGTCTCTAGCATCGGATATCTTATCCAGTAGAACCACACACTTGCTGTACCCCTCCTCCAGTCTGATCAGACGCAAGACAGATGCAAGAGCCATATTAAAATAATTTTAGGTGCATTTAAAAGTCCACAACTACTAGGTTTTTGAGAGAACAGCTTCTGCACTTAGTGTCAGGTCTGATCATGCTGCAGCCATGGTCAGATATTTTTCAAAGACAACGGGCCACTTACATGGATGTCTCAGAAGCAGAGAGACCTTTTAAGGTGTTGCGCTTTTTATTGAAAATCTGACCTCTATGTAAGCTGTAATAGATAGCACAGTTCAGACTCACAATGTCACAGCAGCTGAGAATTAGATGGGAAATTGTCACTGTGTCTTCTCTCAGGCCATCTAAAAGTAGTGGCTTAGCTTATGACTGTCTTTTTCTTTCTGGACCAGATAGATAAATATCATGTGTACTGAAAAGAAAACTAAGCTCTTAAAATGTCAGTTGTTCGGTATCTGCACTGTTACTATAATTCCTTCTATAGCAACACTAGCTCTGCGAGTGCATTTGTTTCCAAGGCTTTGATGCAGACCTCTTCTGACCAAATGATAGAAATACTGACAGAATTCTTCTAGTTCATTTGCATCTCCTAGGATAAGTTCATCATCATAGTTTCAGGCATGTCTTCCTTTTTCTTTTTTGTTCCCTTCTCTTTCGGGAACTACAGATATCCCTTGCTGTTGATTTGTTTTTATTCTCACTCACTCTTCTGCATTGCAGATAAATTTAAGTGGAAGTCTCACCTGATTTGCTCACTGATGGCCTATGGAGCTAAATATAGATTGCAATCAATAGGAAAACTTTTGTTAGCTTTCCCAAATTGAAGGAAACATCCAAGTTTTTATGTACATACTTATAGGTAAATCCCTGGTAAATCCATCCACTTGAGTTTTCTTGATTTTGGATAGTTTTGCCAGTCAGTCACATTTCCTACAAGGCTATCTTAACTTGTAATGGTTCTGTTCAGCAACTTGACTACCATGAAAGTCATGCCCAAAATACAGACATTTCTTAAACCTCATGAGTTTTATTGGTAAGCACTTTACCTGTTTGCAACTGAAATTAATAAAAATGGAATGACAGACAATGCCTATCTGCTGTGCAGCAACAGTTTTTGATCAGTATTATCAAGTGGTTTCCTAAAAGTCAAATTAGAAATGGGCCAGTCTTATGTACAAGTGAAAGTTGTGTTCTTCTACCCTTTTTCATGACAATCTAGCTTACACCATCTGTAAATAATAATGTTTTTTGAACTTCTTGAATCATTCTACAGGCTGTGATGGAGTTCGGAAAATCCAGCCAATTATTCTCAGTATTGCCTTCATGGTAAAAGCTGCTACTGAGATGTTAAAGAATAGCGTGAGCCCCCTCTGAGAGTCATTTAATGGCAGATACATATATAGGTAAGAAGGACTCCATCATCCCACTTGTCTGCATCAAAGCAGCTAAACGGCTTTTACTACAATAACTCATTCTGTTTTAAAAATTGCATTGGAGACACTGCGTAATCTTCTTTGCTCAATGAACAAGTCATGTTATCTTGAACACATCACTTCCCTGTTTCACATCACTTTGCAGGGTCTTCACCTATAAGAAGAGAATAACCTGTCATACAAGGAAAGGGGAAAGGAGCTGTACAGAAGTTGTATTGCCAAAGACATTAGAAGGCTTACTTTTTAAAGAAGAATTTGTTTGAATTGAAACCTGCAGACATTGACACCTCCTTTTTTAGAAAGCACCTCAGTATTCAAAGATGTAAAGTGTCATACAAGGCTTTTAATAACAAAACCAAAGCGTCTTTGTAATCACAGCCTTGGTAGAAATGGGACCAATATCAAACCAAAAACTCGTGATCTGAGCATCCCCAGATTTGTGCTTTCCAGCATCTGAATTTTCTGTGTGGAGCTCCTGTGTAAAATGTACCAGAGTTTTGGAACAGGAATATCTCAAACTACTGCAAGTCTGAAATTCAAATAAAACCAAACTATTATGTCATTCATATATTCATTAGCTTATGCAAAGCTTCAGCTTTAGTTCAATATATTTATTAACCTTTTATGAATTTATATAAGGATTTCTGCACAGGAACTCACTTGCGGTGAACTCGGATGTGATAGGAACAACAGCTTTATTTGAGGAAAAATATAAAAATTAAAATCACTCAAATTGCTTTAAATGTCCATATAATCAATTCCATTTATGATTAATAAAAAACTATGCAATTTTGCATGTTGAGAGTATAAGTCTTTAACTGCATAACATTTCCTAGAACAAATAGAAGTGACACCTTTCATTATATTCAACAAGTTCAGAATGTATGTTATTCCTGTGCCTTGACAATACTTTCTAGCGTGTCAATTCAACAAGCTGAGTAATACTTCGTTCCATGTCATTCTCTATCCGCTTTGAGGCTTGTGATACAAGCATGTCTCCATCTGCTCGCAGTTGTAGAACTGAGCGTAATAACTTTATATATTTAGTCACTGAAAAAGAAAAAAAAAAGAGAAAAAGAGAAGTACACTTTAATAATAAAAATCCTGGAAAATAAGTTCAGCCCTCTGACTACTTCTTTCCCAACCATTGAAGTAAAAAATCTATGCTTATCTGTAATTCTGAAGGAGCACATCTTTCTTTACCTGTTCTGTATGATTTTCTTCATAGACGCAAGACTATTACTAGCTTTGTATTTTACCCACCTCCATATACGCATCCAAGTATTTTATTGGCACATTCTTCTTGCATAGCAAAATAATTTAATGTTACATAAAACCTGATTTCAGTCTGTAACCCTGCCATGGAAGAAAGATTTTCTAAGTTCATTCAACCCTGCACTTTGCCTATCAGACATATTTACAAGTAATAGTATTTAGTCCACAGTATTTTCATACTACTGAATCTCTGTATGTAAGGCTTAAAACCTTATATTGTTTACAATTTAAGCTAAATATGAACAGGAAATTACTTCGATAGTACACAGCAGCTACAGATCAATGAGTAGAATATAAGGTTATAAAGCTCCGCTGTCAAGTTCCACAGTGCAAATTTAGATGCCATCCCCAGTGAGAAATGTTTACGCAAATATACATTTCATCAAGTAAAAAGTCTCAAATTGAATTTGAAGATAGGGAGACATTTACTCTCTTCCCTTTTGTTTGTGTAGTGAAGAAAATGAAATGGAAGGAATTAGAATGATTTAGAAAGCGTCGCTTTTCACAAGGGACTGAAATTTCCCATTAACTGCAAGCAGTGCACATAATGAATGCACATGAAAAATGTTTAAAGACAGCACAGCTAAGGTTTTTTGTTTCTTTTTTTTATTATTACTTGTTTTTTTATTTCATCTAATCAGTACATCCTTGGAGAGGGTGAGGGGAAGAGCATTCGGGTCATAATCAAGGAGGGGTGAGACCACAGTCCCAGGGATTTTGCTTTTATTAATAATTTTTTCCCAAAGAAGCTCTTTACTTTCAAAGTATGTAAGTACATATTTAATTCCAGGTATCTAAAGTACTTGAATGAATTTTCAATAAAACCACTTCCCAGGGCAAGAATTTACACAAGAGTCTTAGCAGCTTTATTATGAAAGTACCTTCATATATATCAACTGAAATGGAGCCAAATACTTTTTGAAAAAATACATGTCTGACGGTAACTACTAGATGACCACCAGGAGACACTGTTGCTCCGTAGAGATGAAAGATGAGGTTGTGGCAATAAATTATCAGAGGTAATACACGTAACAGTCACTGTTATCTTCCAGGTCATTCTCCACTGTTCATAAAACTTATATTGACCCACGTGAAGTCTGGATTTTTTTTCTGGCCGTGCAGCAAATGTATGATCTAACAATTCTCACTGTCTAAACTTGCAAAAAAAGAGGAAAAAATTGGAATCTGGACTTCTTGGTGAAAGAGTAAAAGGAAATGTTATTGTTTTGTAATACTTAAGGACATAAAGCCAAAGTTTTAGTACAAAAATTTGAAATTTCAAAATACATGAAGATTCGAATTTTTTATTTCAACATTAAATCATATGCAATTTGGAAAATTGGTTTGAATTTATACAGTACTAGGTGTTTCCCAGAAAACATTGTAACAACTATGTTTCATAAGTGATAACTTGTTTTTCTAATTGGTAAAGTCATATTTTGGTTGCTATTTACATATTAAATGAAACATGAATATATATTAAAGCATAAAATATTTTTGTAAACTTTATTATATTAAAATGTAACATGCATAATATAACAAAAATATGATATGATATGATATGATGTAATGTAATGCAATATAATATAATATAATATACAACTAGACTATAAACTCTTTTGTATATTACTTGCTATCTATAAATTGTATATCATATAATACTTTATATATTACATAAATACAATAACATTACATATATAACAACATATATAACCTATATATGCACACATATATACATATATACAAACATACATGTATATTCTTATATATAATACATATATGTATATGTATTTTACCGCAAAATAACCAATAATAGTCAATCGTACCAATAATAACCAATGATGTAGTCAATCATAATGTATGAATCTCTCTAAAAAAACAATCTAAAAACTTAGGGCTGAAATAAAATTTATTACCTGTTAACAAAATAATCCATTTAACTACAAAGAAAATTGGAGTTTTCAGCTATATCAAAAGCAGTCATTTCAATACCTTTATTTTTAAATTTCTGATCAAATTAATGTTACCTAAACGCTAACATTCATGAAGTTTACTTTCATAAGTATATACAATATTTACAGAAGTATGCATACCCTTTTGCCTGAAAGTTGTCTTTTCATCTAATTGGCATTTGCAGATAATTTTTGTTCACTTTCTGTTAAAAAGTCTGTTTTTTATCTGGCCACTGTACATTATGCTAGAATTGTAAAATATCCATAACATCTACATAAATTCTGCTTATATACATATGAAGACTCAGTTGTAATGCTCCAGAGCTGTGAAAGGTCCTAGATTCGCATGCACAGAAGGATTTTTGATTTTAAATGAGCTCAGTACAAGCCTCAAACCTCCCACCAAGCTCTCACCTAGTACCTACAATCTCAACCAAGAAACTTTCTCAGGCAATTATGGTTTCTGCTTCTCTGCATGTCCAGAACTGCCTCAGTTAGATCATCCTTGATCAACCTGATATCATTTCCATGTCTTACCGTCGTTCAAGGCATGGAACTTCAGGATGAAACTGCAGAGAAGATTACAGCTCGAAGATGAGGAAGTTTGTCTGCTCTGTGCAATAGTCTCCTCATTCAAGAATACACCCCACATTGGGAAGTTCAGAGTTCAACGCTTTCTTTTTCATTAGGAAGATTATGTGTATGTGTACATGTACATAAAATTTGTGCATGTATGTTATATGTACACACACATACTTTATATTAAGATATTTGTTGGAGTTTATTTGCAGTAAAAAAAGGGACGTTCTGAGACACGTTTTCCACAGCTGCCTGTGACCTGTGCCTGACAAGCCTTTCTGCATGCAGGTAGCTATAAACCGTCCTGTTGAATTCAAGACCTTCCTGAGAACAAGGAAAAGCCTTTAGCAGGACATAACAAAGAGAATGATCTTCTCACTTTGTCAGCTAACCGAAGACAATAATTGGTACTTCACAAGTTTGGAGCATAACTGTGTTTTATAATTCAGAGTTTTATAATAATATATGGACATGTACACAAGTAATTTTTTGTGGAAATAAATGCTACCTTCAAGCCTTTTCCTGATTTAATATATTATGAGTGTTCAAGGTTATTTTTGATTATATTTTATTTGTTGCTGGTTTAAGATGGATTACATAGCTGTATCATCAGATGATATGCATTTAATTATCTGTGATACAGAGAGCGATTTTAATTTCAAAACTGAGAACAGTAGAAGTCTTTAATAGTTTTGAGATCTATAAAACAGACCAGCTCTTATTTTAAATTAAAATTTTATTTAAAATAGTAAGATTTCTACTCTTCATTAAATGGAAGAGAATCCACCAGCTGTAAAAATGTGAGTTTGAACATATCTACTTTATCACTAAGAAGGAAAGCTCTAGATCATACCGTGGGCTGATGTAAATCAGTGTAGTTCGACAGAATTCCACGGACTTATGCAGTTTTGTAACAGATAAATATCTATTACTTTTGACCTTGATAAGTAGACCATGTTTATTCAAAAGTTATTGTCTTTGATATTGCTGAAGGCAGATTTAAAATAAATGAACTATTACTCGTGTTTTCAACAATACACATGAAAAGTATAAGATCCCTCTTGTCACTTTGAAATCTTACTATGGCAGCTACCAAGAAGAAATAGCTGGTAATATTTGTTCTTTTTAGTAGAACTGAGTATACAGAAATGTCACAAGTATTTTTTTTTTGAGACATTTACAATCAAATTTTAAAAAAAGTCTTTGAGGACTGATTTACAGCCAGTAACTGTAATGCTATTCAAAATAAGGCTGTTTTCTAGAATACTGTGGCAAAAAGTCCCAAGAGGTAGCATTGGTCACCTAGTAAATTGGCCTTACACCAATTCAGGTGTGAGCTATCTATTTTATCCAGCAAATGTTTAAGGATAGCTTTCCCATCACCTGTAAGAACCTACAAGTTTAAGATAAGAAAAGATTTGAAACTTTAGCAGGGAAAAAGCGCAACAAAATACTGGAAATTACTCTAGACAAGTTCACATGAGAAATAAGTGTGAATGACTAGCAGCTGGAGTAATTTACCATGACTGTGAGGGTAATTTCATCATTTGAAGTGTTTGAACCAGGATTGAGTGTCTGCCTGAATAGCACCTACTCTTGTTCAGGCAGGAATTACAAGTCTGGTGCAGGAATTTGTTAAGGAAATTCTGTGGCCCATTGGATGAGATAATCACAGCAGTCTTCTTCAGTGTCAAAATTCTGTGAAAAGAATGGGAAAAATACAAGTATAGAACAAAACAGAGTCAAAAAGATTTATCAGCTCTTTGCTGTTTTGTTATTTTCAACTATGCACTTGAATTGATTGTGTCTGGAATGGAGCTGTTTCCTAACAATCTAAAGCTGCCATTTCTAATTATTTTTTATGTAACTCATGTAGGGAAGAAAGCCAAATTCTTTGTGATTCAGTCCACCTGACCTTTTTTAGAAGTGGGCTTTCTGAGAAAATGCTGTTCTGAAGTGATAGTGTCTTATTCAGAGTCTTGGTCTTAAATAAAATTGATCCAGATAATAAATAAGATAAATAGTGGTAATAAAGGCCCAAATGGCATGACATGTTAAGATTTGGAAGCTGAAGTGCTGATGCCTATTGATCTTTGCTAGTGATTGCAGACTATTTTCTTAGGTACATTGTGATAGGTAAATTAGGCAATTTTAGAGGACAGAATAACCTTCTGCAGTCTTTGGCTAGGGCACAGAAATTGAACAAACAATTATCATTAAGGCAGGAGCACATCCTTCAAACATTGTACTGGCTTTCATGGTGCCTTGTTGTGCAGTAACAAAAATTTTGAAGCCAGGGAAAGCAAAAGTTTTGGTAGGTGTTATAGTCATTTCTCAGACTGCTGTTAAAACAATGCCAGACCACCAGATTTGTGTTTTGGCTGCTCTTTTTTCTGGCAGCGGCATTGACTGTGCTTGGGTATGCAAGAAGACCTGTCTGATTCTTCTCCATCTGTGAAAGTTTGGATCCAAAAGGACTGAGTTCCTGAATGACTGCAGAGAGTCCCTGCAATTTCTTGCATTTCACCTAGCCCTTTCAAGCTTATCCTACATTCCTTAGTTACCAGAACTAGCTGATGTTCAAAACACTGTATAATATTATTATCTGTCTTGCCTGTTGACAAAGTTAAAGATTTTAATTACATAAATATGCTTTATATGCTACTGACATGTCTCAATCAAAAGTACATCTTGCCTTTTACTCCTCACCCATATGCTGAAGAAATTGGTTGTCTTCAGAGACTTTCTCTTTTTCTTTCCTTTTTTACTATTGTATATATTAATACATATGGTATAAAGCCAATAAAAGTATTTTGCTGAAGGAAGAATCTCTATTAAAAAAAAATGCAGTTTTCCCAAATGATCCTGCATAACTTTGTTTGCCACTTCTCAAAGGGCAATGGAGAAGATAAAATAATAAGATATATAAGCAATGCAACGAGCCATACAAAATAATGAAGAGCTTGGAGAATGTCTTACACAAAGACAGCCAAAGGTCTGAGAGTGCTCATGTTAGACAAATGAAAAGAGGCTATTAAGTAAAATAGCCTAGAGACATTACACTGCAAATATCTGTTAACTGATAAATGAGCTTCTGTATCTCTAATTTAATTGCAAAGTTAACTATAAAACTTGACCAGACTTCTAATGTCATTTGGTATGAATAGACACCTCAAGAATATTCAGTGCTCAAGAGAATTCATGAATTCTGTGCTTTTGGGGTAAAACGAAGCTCCAGCTATTTGAGAATAGGTTTAGAAGTACACGGAAACAGATTAACAAGCAGCTATACTTTTTAGCCCTGTTATATCTTCTTTTATCCCCATTGTTCAGTAGCAGCCTACTGGCCTCTGTCAGAAATGTGATGTTGGCATGAACTACTCCAAGTCTTGTTACCTTGGGAAGGCAACATCTATGACCTTAATAAAAGCCTTTTTTACATACTGTAAGTTTTTCATTAAGAAAATATCTGGGAAAATAGGAATATTTTGTAAAAAATACCAGTTTACTTTAAAAGTTCACTGGTTACCGAGAAATCTGTTTTAACAGAATATTTTCAATGAAGCGTTACACACAGGCTTCCTTGCATGCATGCGTACGTGCTATATGTGGCACAAAATGCTGATTCATAGACCAGCTGTCTCAGGTTTCCATGTCCATCCGTCATCTAACTGTACAATGATGCGGAGCAATACGCCAGCTGTTTTGTGTTCTTAGTTTCACTGCAGGGCTGTTGTCCCAGCAAAGGTTTTATTGAGATCTGTAATTTTCATTACTTCTTCTTCACTGACATGGCACACATTTGTAAGTAAGTTTGTGGAACATCAGTATTTGCAATGCTGATAAGACTTTCTAGCAAGGAGCAAGCACTACTTACACAAAAAAGCACTAAATTATTATTTTCTTTGCATTAATGTTTCTTGCTTGCTTCACTGGAACAGTTTTGAGAAGCGTATTTTAAAAATAAAATTAATTAAAAGTTTTCTATAAAAAATATAACACTACATTTATTTAAACTTCTCACAATAATGAATAATATTTTTAAATATCAACTTGTGTTGTTAAATATCTTATTTTGTCTCAGCCATGTGTTTTAATCGACTTTGATGGTATCTGCAAGGCTAACTAGGGATACTGATTTTCTGTGTTTATCCCAAAGCATGTAGGTAGTTTCTATAATTTGAATATGAATGTGATAAAATAATTTCAATGCAAAATTACCCTTCTTTTTTTTAGGGAAGGCTGATTAGTCAAGTACACAGTTGCAATTTTTCCATTTCCATCTCTATATTTTTCCAGGATCCAAAAGAAAATAAATATATCATATTCCCACTAGCTTAGAAGAAGATGCCAGATTCTAGAAATTGTACTTTTTTATTTCCTACTTACCAAGTTATTTCTTTTGGATCCCCTCAGAACTTATAATTTATTTTCCTTCCAATACCACACTGTTATCTGCACTTTACAGACGTGCTCTTCATGCAAAAGAGAGGCTAGTTTCAAAGTCACAGAGAAATCTGTTCTGCAGCCGGAGTCTCCCTCAACTCAATCCGCAGCTTGTAACTTCAGAGTTGGTCTTCATATAGGTTAAGCTTGAATTAATCTGGAAATCCCGTCAATTCCTACATGCTTCTTTAGGTACCAGACATCCAAAGTCAGCCCCTGACAGAGGAAGCCTATGGCACAATAATGACACCTGGACTCCTGATTTCTAGGTCAGTACTCAATACGTTGTTTCTCAAATGATGTTGCTCTAAGTACAGGAACTGTATTTCATCACTAAGTATTTAATCTATATAACATATATTTACTGAAGTAGCTTCAGCAAACTTGGCTGTTATCAGACCAAGTCAGAAGAATCCTCAGAAGACACACAAGATGATGTTTGGGTAGGTATCCTTATTCCACCCCTTTGGCAAATGATAAAGCCAGTACTTTCTACCCTTAATGTTGCTATCATATTGAGATCTTGATACAGGAAGCTAAAATCTTACCTAGAGAGTAATAATTTAAAAAATACTGTATTACTGTGGCAGATATAAAATTATTCTATTATTTTCACATGAATAAGAAAAGCTGAGAACATTCACCTGTGTAACTGTCCTACGAGATATGAAGACAAAATGCTTGTCTGGCATATCTCTATATATAAATTCCACATGCCTTGAAATATTTGCATGCAAACATGCAACAGAAAGCCTGATGGAAAGAGTAAGTGCTTAATGCTACAGACTGTTGGCTGTCTTCCCATGTAGTAGGGTGAATTTTTTCATCTGTCATTATATGTTACATATGATTTTTGGTGATGAACAAATTTGCCTACTATCACCAATAAGTTTTCGGAAGCTGTCATTTTGTGAAAAATTTGTTCATCATTCCTCAAAAAGCCGGATTATTCCCACTATAAATACAGGTAATTTCCAATGGCTTTCTCTCCCCTACCTCCCCCTCCCCAACCTGTCCGCAGGACAGTATGCCTCACACACAAAAAAGTGATCATTAAAAACATTCCAATGATCTAACCAATCCAATATATCATCTATATGCTTGTGTGCAAGTCTTTTGCGCTGAGGACAGACCTTCATTATTTGCTGGGTAATTTTTATTACTAAAGAGCTGATGGTGGAAGCAGTAGATTGTGTTACCCTGAACAGAGTACTTCGGCGAGCTTCTGTGTATTAATTCCTTTCTTTGCTTTTGTTTGGGTTTCCCAAACAAAGCCATTGTCAGAAATTCTATGCACTTTTCCCTGCTCCCCTAATATCTGCAGCAAAAACACATCACAATGCTTTGTAAAATTTGCCATCTGTAATTTCAGAACCCCAGGTATATCTGAGCCAGCTATCTGCAATTCACAATAATTGTTTAATATGTCATAATTTTCAGTATTCAAGCGTTCTTTTTCACTTGGAAATGCAGAGGGGGAGATGCATAATGGAACTGAGATTTCCTGCTAAATTTCCCATCTGGTGATCCTCTCTCACTGGCACTACAAAATTCCGGATTTCCATCCATTTGCAGCTGTGGCTGCTGCCCCTGTGAGATCAGAGTTGCACCTGGCTAAGCAGCCTTTTAGAAAATGCTACAAATAATAGTGCAATATGTCATTTTTAAATGGTGACTACTCCTTTTGGATCAGGAGGTAACAGCAGGCAGCCGGTAACTTGCTGGCACACCCTACACAAGGCAGTTCCCAAATCAGAGTGTTTCCATCCTATTTAAGTAGATTTATTGATTTGCGAAAGGCCACGGAACAGATCCATTTTATAGGGGAGAAAGCATCTTTAGTGGCATCCACAGGCCAATAACGCAACTTAAAGCAGCTGTTCTTAAGCTGCATTAAAGCCAGGACAAGCCCTCCTAATTAGGCAGCTCCTTCTCTGCCTAATGCCTGTGCTGTGCAGATATGCACTGCAGGAATGAAAAGAGTTGCTGCTCTTCATGCTCGGTGTTTTGAGGGATGACTGTGAATCAATGGCTCAACTATTGCTGGAAGCATTTGAATACATCTTGCTTATTGGTTTACGATGAAGGCATTTTGCTGGCCCTGCTTTTTGTGACTGTTACTTATAAAAAACAGCCATGGAGGCTGCTGGACAGAACAGTAAGCACAGTCCCAGGAGACCAAGATCCTATTTCTTGTCCTGCCCGTGGCTTGCTGGGAAACCCTGGGGAAGTCAATCCCTTCCCATAGCAGAATTTCCCCAGCTCTAAAGCCTGATTCTTCTGAAAATACAACATTGAAAACCTTTCCTTCATTCAAACCACATTTTATCTAAATCCATTAATCTCAGAATCAAAACACTGAACAGCGCTGAAAATGACAAATCAAAATTAAATCACAGTTGAAGATAAAAGTGACAAAAGGAAGCTGTAACTCTATTTACTGTTACTGAGGGTTGCTGCATATCACCTTGAGACCATTTCCTCTTTTCATACCAGACAGAGAGGTATTTATTTTGTTGTGAATATTTGGTTTAACATTTTATTTCTGAAGTCTCAGAAGAAAAACTTGCTGGAGATGATTTCATCTCTGGAAAAGACCCACAAGGCCTCTTTAGCTATTTCAAGACAATATGCTTGGCAATTAATAACCGAATGCATCATGCCTGGATTTCCCAGGTCACAGTTACAGGTAAAAACCTGTTGAAACCTGCTGCCATACTGCAACACACCAATGATTACATCAGGAAGGGAATGGACCTGCTAAAGAATCTGTACCATTTCGAGCGGTAGCACCTAAATGTAACTTAGACGATGGCAGGTTGTTGGTTAGATTATCCTACTCTCTACCTAAAAATCTGCCAAAAGCAAATGTGGACTTTAGCCATCTGATTAGGTTTTGGGTTTTTTTTCTGTTCTTTTGTTTTATTGGTTTTTGTTGTGGTGGTTTGGGTTTTTTTCCCCCTTTTTTTTTTTCCTGGAAGGACTGCTACCAATAGTAGGAGCTGTCATTCTATTTGATTTTCATCTCCCCTGAAAATCTGCTGTGCTTCTGTAATGTAACGCAATGAAACGTATGAGACTGTATCTTCTTACAAGACATGGAAGAGGCCTTAAAATTTGGCTTAGTTTGGTCTACACTGCAATTGTTACAGTTATTAAGACAATTAATTTCTTCGATTTTATAAGGATTTCCAGCCCCTCGCCTTCAGTGTTTATGTATAAAAATGCATGGGAGTGGTCACATTTCACGTACACGCAGTCAGGAGCTGTTAAAACTCCATAGCCAACTCTGAAGACAAATGGATTATCAACTCTGGCCTTCAACTAAACCCATTTTCCCAAAAAGAAAAAGAGATTGTACCTGTCAGGGCCATGGTGCACAGCAGGGCCCCGGCACCCCCCACTGCCCAGGGCCTGTGCTCCATGCTCCCCCCAGCCCAGCCACATTCCGTGGTGGGACCCAGGCTGTGGCTGCAGGGCAGGAGCTCACCCACAACACTTCCCAGCACCCCTAAGGCTGATGCATTTCCTACAGTGAAGGCAAAACGAATGCCCCAGCCTTAAAATGGAACGGGTTGGAGCGGGTCCAGAGGAGGGCCACGAGGATGATCAGAGGATTAGAACACCTCTCCTGTGAAGACAGGATGAGAGAGTTGGGTTGTTCAGCCTGGAGAAGAGAAGGCTCTGGGGAGACCTTATAGCAGCCTTCCAGTACCTAAAGGGGACCTATAAGAAAGGTGGAGCGGGACTTTTTACAAGGGCATGTAGTGATAGAACAAAGGGTAATGGCTTCAAGCTGGAAGAGGGGTAGATTTAGAACAGATATTAGGAAGAAATTTTTCAGTCTGAGGGTGGTAAGGCACCAGAAGAGGTTGCCCAGGGAAGTTGTGGAGGCCCCGTCCCTGGAGGTGTTCAAAGTCAGGTTGGATGGATCTTTGAGCAATCTGGTCTAGTGGGAGGTGTCCTTGCCCCATGGCAGGGGGGTTGGAACTAGATGATCTTTAAGGTCTCTTCCAACATAAACTACTCTATGATTCTGTGAAAATCTGTTTTAGGGCCAGGGACATGCGCGGTGTGTGTGTTTCTCATGTCTGTTGGCTGGTCCTGTGCAGGCTCCCTGAGTGAGATGCATCAGTAACCCCACTTACCCTTGGCTCCGGCCAGCTAGGAAATATGCATGATGCTTTGTGTTCCTGAAGTAGCAAAGAAGGCAAGAGGATTAGCAAATCTTGATCTTGCTGTAACAAATTTGAGTTTGCGTAAGAAAAATATTTACTAAAGTAATTGATAACTGAGACAAGGGAAAACAAACATCCTGTTTGGAGTTCAGAACATCAATTGGAAACCACTGTAGAAAACAAAAGATGCTCAGAAATTAATATATTTTCACATACTGGTACTATTTTACATAAAATTACATTAGAGGACTATGATACCCTGTGTTTTAAGGTCAACCCAGAATTAAACAGTTACAGAGTATATGTGAGACTGAAACAGCCGCAACTCAAACTTTCTGTGGCCCACACTCCGCATCTAAATTCATCATTTTTTTCAGATGCATTCATATTTATATAATAATAGATTTGCATTCCTGAGATTTAAATATGAATTTATGTGATAAAGATTTAGATCCTCTAAAACTGGGTGTATTCAGTCAATCTGAGCCATCCCAAAGACAACTGAAATTTCAGAGGGACAGAAATCAGTGTTTTTTGAAAACAGGTTCTGCCACAGCCTCTGAGGGCATAATTGGTGTTAACTTGTGAAAGTGCTGTTTAATGAGATTAATTTCTGTGGTCATAATATAAACATAGAGTAAGTATTATATGCTCTTGTCCTTTTTTTACTCTTTCTTGGATGTTCATGTATATTCACTGATGTAGGAAATTTCTAGGCTAGACTGACCCTTGGACAGAACAGGTTGTGTTTTATTACAAGTTTTAACACACATGGAAGCTTTACTAGGGTATTTAATGAAGTCTTTGTAGCAGCTTCCCTTAGAAGAGTTGGTTCACTGCCAAAATCATTTGAACAGCTGAAAAAATGAATTTACATGAAATAGGCAAAGGTTACATATTTTTTCCTGTCAGTTTATGCTCTGGCAAGAACTGAAAATTTCATTTGAGGTATGAAGGTTTTTCACATATTTTGAACAAACTGCTAGTAGTATGAATGACCCAAAGACCTGTTTTTTAAAAAAAAAAAACTTTTTTTTCCCCCCTCCTAGAGAAGAAAAAGCCTGCTTTGCAATCAGAGTACTTGGAACAACTACGAGAGACTTGTTAACACATGCTAGGATCTGTGCACTTAAGCTCTGAAAGGAGAGATAAATCAATTAGCAAGAGAATGTGTATCTTTTTTGTCACTTTCACATATAAAAGTTTAAAGAGAACATAAACTCTGACATTGAAGTATACCATGAAGGCAGAAATTGTAGATTCTGTAAGATATGTCTGGAAGGACAGAAAACTCTACTGAGTGATTTACTGGCTGTCTGCCATACACTGAATAGCTGCCTGTCAATGCCACATGTGGCATCTTTCAGATAGTATATTCTTTCAAGCAAGTCCATAAAGGTGGCAGATATCAAGGGAGAGTGTAAAAGAGTGCTTGTGTTGATGCTTGAGAGCATTTTTATTAACAGTTAAAAAAACAGAATACTCTTAGGTATTGCTTCCGTAGGTAGCAACACAAAATGATCCCATTCACCCATTTCCCTGTGACCAACTACGATTTGTATTTTGAATCCAGGAAATCCACATATTTATGTCTCTTGGTGTTTAAAAGAATTTTCATTTTCTACCATGAACACTGAATTCTGGAGTCGCAAATGTCCCTTCCCATGAAAGGGTTTCTAATTCTAATTCTCTATTTCTATCTGTGGTCATGGTTATGTTTTCAATCCTTTTCATTGTAGACTTACAAGCTATAAAATTAATTTATGGTCTTGGAAGGAAGGGGAGCTGCAGTAGTTCAAAAGGATTAGATACTGTCTGAGACATAACAATATGCCTACAATTCCTCTCTCCGTCTTATTCCCTCCTCAAGGACCGTCACCCTTGCACTATCGTTAAATAGCAACTTATGACAAATATGGTCAACCTAGAAGACAATTGAGAATTTAAATTTTCTCTTTATAAGCTAAATGTCTTTTTACTTAACACAATAGGAGTCTGTATCTCCATTACAGTCCCTATAAGTTACCAAAATTTAAGTGAGAAACCAGACTGTGAATTTGTGCAGGAGAAATCATTGTACAGTCAGCAACACTGTATTTTTACTATGTCTATCATATTAGGCAATAGTAGAAATTTATGGATATTTATATAAATTGAAAAAAGCAGAAACAAGGATTTTGAAAAAAAAGTAAAGCAAATAAACTAATAAAAAACATTTACAAGACTAAAGCCAGAGTCCCCACTAAAACATAAAAATAATCAGAGGAAGAGGCAGCTCTCTTATGCATCACTCCTGCACCCAGGCATCTGCAGTGGCTTTTGCAGGAGTGAAAGGTTAGACTCTTGAATCTTCCAGAGCTGACACCCTCCTGTGCCTGCTGTGTAAGGCAGCTCATTCCTGACTCAGGCCACTGGATCCACTGTCACATATGTTTCTAGCTTGAATGAAAATGCTTAACGCATTAGAGCAGATAAGAAGCCATGCTGTTGTTAAAGGGCAGACATAAAGCTTTTTTCAACTAACACTGCTAAATCAGCTAATAGCTATATATTTAAAGTGGCTATGGCTTCTGAGTTGTCTTCTGTGAATGGTAATACCGCAAGAGCAAACTCACTACAGAGGCAATTGTCGGCAGTCCATATCTAGAAAAGAAACCTGCTAATGTCCAGAGCAGACAAGGCTGAAAGTCCACCATAAGCATCTGTGGTTCCTGGAGTCCTTGGGGACTTTGAAACATACCCAAACTGCAAATCTCTTACAGTATTGTCTGCTTTAAATTATACTGTATTTTCATTCCAAAGACTGACTGTTCTTCTCTCTCACATCTTTAATGAATTACCAAACATTGTGTTTATGTCCACAAAATAAGTTCAGACTGTTTTCCTTCTCATCTGTTACTGACTAGGTAGTTTGGGCATTCTTGTGCTTCTTCTAAATGTAAATAATAATTTCTATTTTTCCTTCCTGAATTATTTCCTATTTTTTTTATGTTCCCAATGCACTTGTAACTCCCCAGGGGTGAAGAGGGCTTGATAAACAGGGCTGTCCGCCTTCAGGCTTGCTGGTAATTTTGTCGGAAAATACAGTATCAGCTTCCTAGCTCCATGTATTCCATCTATTTATTTCCATTGTCACTGCTTGAACTTTGTCCGCAGGATAGTTTAGGTGATCCATGTGAAAATAAACTCTAACAACATAAATGAAGAATAACAAAAAAAACCCTGGTGGATTAAGAATGACAAGGATCTGTCCCCCATAGTACAGAAGTATGTGTTCATTTAGCCCATCATTAGAAAAAGCTTGTCTAGCCAATGTAATATTAAAGAATAAATAAATAAAATGCTAGTGTCTGCAAAAGAGAGAAGGAGCACTTAGGCTTAAGAAGACTCTCTGATTTTCTGGGTTGCCCCAGACTAGGGACACGTTAAAGAGTGTAATAAAGATGAGTTTCAGCCCTGTTAGTATATATCCCCTGTGCTGGGATGAGAACATGTGACATTAGTCCAAGAACTGGCTGTGGACGTCACTGACCACCAGCACAGCTACCCAGATTTCCTTAGCAGCACAAGTTCAGCTCTTTGGCTCTAGTCTGTCACTAAATAAGCCAAGTCTTAGCTACAAACTCATCTTTCCAGCTGCTCTCTAGAAATTTACTTGATGGAAAAGTAACAGTGGTATTTTGGCTAAACAGTTTGTTATTAAAACATCTGGAGATTAAACCACGCAGTGTTCCTTAAAGTCATTAGAAGATAGTTCTGGGAATCCCAGACATGGGAATAGCAAAAATGTAATTGATATATATGGAATGTGTACAACAGTCTGCACATCTTAAAGCTAACTCTGTTATTCACGTCACTTCAATATTAGATTTGTGTGTATTCCTTAACTCCTCAGACAGACAAAACTGATCCAGTAATATTATTTAATAACAAATTGTATACTACTAATACAAGAAACCTTGCTGATAAAACCCTGAGGCAATACTTTTCATTCTGTTCTCAGTAAAAATTGGAGTCAAAAGTATAGATGTACATGGGAGTTTGCTGAAATAAGAAAGAAATGAGTAATGACCTAGAAAATAAGTGAAGGTCATTGAGGAGATGAAATACACTACTGAAAATAAGCAGATTATTACCCTTATTATTTATTTAAACAGTACATTAATTACTGAGTAATTAATTTGTTATTTTCCCTTATTATTAGGGGAGAGTCATGTTCAGGAAGAGCTTTATTTAACAATATTCTGTTTGAAAACCTTATTAATTTACTACTGGGCTAGATTGTATCCTCTGGCTGAGACACCATATGTTCTGTCAAGAGGGATGCCATGCTACATAGTCCAGTTCTGTCCTGTTTCCAGAGTTTAGTTGTATACAAATAAGAAATGCTCCTGAGCTTTTCTGTAATAAGTGTAATGTCTTTCTTGAATCTGTTGTTTCTGTGTAATCTTTTTTACACATTGTACAGAAAATCTACACAAAAGAAGGAAGTCAAAAAAGAAAAAAAATAATTCACATTGACAGTTAAGCATTATGTAAACAGTTACTGTAAATAGATTAGGAAAATCAATATCAGCTCTTGGAAAAACTGTTGCTGATTTATAGATGTAGCAAGGAATTGCAATAATGAAAATTAAAAAAAAAAAAAAGTAACAACCATAAAGCAATTTCTTCTTTTTCTTTACTTAAAATATTTTGTTGTACTCACAATTTGAAGTATAACATGTTCCATTTTGCTGTGAAGTTCTTCCAAATTCTAGTTAACTGCATGTTTTTACAATCTGCCAAAAAGAGCAACTTTATTTGGTTCTTTATGTATTTTTCCTGGGAAGTAATGTGTCTTGGGTGTTTCTCATTTAAGAAGCTGTCTGTGTAACTTGCAGCTGTGGCTTCACAGATTAGATTCAGTGATTGCTCTTTAAAAAGCTGAAGTCTTATCCTATGAAGCTGTCCTAGAGTTAGTTACGACAGCCTGTATTTCAACACACAAAAAATGTAACAAGGTTTTGAGAACTGTTGCATACTTGTAGCTTTTGTTTATTTCTAAAGCAGCTGCAGGTGCCCTGAATTGAAAGTAATTGTATATATGGCCAAATATGATTAGAAATCTAAACAGAAAAATCAAAGTCTGAAAACAAGTGTGGTGGGTTGACCTTGGCTGGATGCCAGATGCCCACCAAGCCACTCTGTCACTTCTCCTCAACTGGACGGGACAAGAGAAAAATGAAAGGCTTGTGGATTGAAATAAAGGCAGGGAGAGATCACTCACCAATTACTGTCACAGGCAAAACAGACTTGGGGAAAATTCATTTAATTTATTGCCAATCAAATCAGAATAGGGTAATGAGAAATAAAACCAAATCATAAAACACCTTTCTCCCACCCCTCCCTTCTTCCTGGCCTCAACTTCACTTTGATTTCTCTACCTCCTCCCCTCCAGTGGTGCAGGGGGATGAGGAATGGGGATTGCAGTCAGTTCATCACACGTCGCTGCTGCTCCTTCCTCCTCATGCTCTTCAGTGAGGTCCAGTGTGAGGTCCCTCTCACTTGAGACTGTCATCCATTAACTTCTCCAAAGTGAGTCCTTTCCATGGGGTGCAGTCTTTCAGGAGCGGGCTGCTCCAGTGTGAGTCCCCCATGGGGTCACGGGTCCTGCCAGCAAACCTGCTCCACCATGGGCTCCTCTCTCCATGGGGTCACAGGTCCTGCCAGGAGCCTGCTCCAGCATGGGCTCTCCATGGGGTCACAGCCTCCCCAGGACACGGTTGGCCCTCTTGGCTGCCAGGGCACACTGTTGACTCATATTCAATTTGCCTGAAGAATAACAAGTTAGAATTATATATATACATATACAAAAATAGAATTTTATGTGTAGAATTGTGCATAAGAAGTCTGAAGAACTGTAAAACCGAAATGAATTTTGATCTACACAGCAAAAGGCTTTAATCTTTGCTTTATTGATTGCTGAGAAACTATTGACTGATTCTTTTATACAGCAATATTGTGATATACAATTGTGATCTTAAATGACTACCTTAGCTTGAAATTTGAAGTGGTTATCTTCAAGAACAATTCTCCACCAGATGTTATTTTCATACAATCTCCAGAGCACATCAGAGCGAAAAATACATTTTTTTTAGATTTAGCAAAGCACTGTGTGTGTTAAATTAAACATTACAAAACTGGAGCTGTCAGCTAAACTAGAGTAATACATACACACACTTATATGTATATATTAAGTTAATAATAAAAAGGCTGCCTAAGCCTTATGAGTGGTCGCACATGTCTTTGTTGTGTTTTTCCCTAGAGGAAGGGGAACAAATTTAAAATTCGCTTTTCTTCCCACAATGCCGACACTAGGTTATTCAAGCTCCGCTTGTGAGATCGCTAGTTTTCTCCTCAACTACTAATTCAGGATTCAGCTTACAAGTTTAAATTTCTCTCGGATCTTCACACTTACATACATCACAATAAAGTACAACTCAATTTCAAAGCCTCCATTTAGAAGAAAATCCAATAGAAAATTGATGTAAGGATATAGCACAAATGTAACAAAACTCATTCAGAACTCTCACGTTTCTGTTGAGCTGGACACTTGAACTTTTATTTCCTATCCCTTTTTTTCCAAGTTAGTATATGAAGGATAGATGAAAATTCTTTGTTGCTTATATATGAAAGATTAACAGCCCACAAAATATCATCAGTAGTTCCTGCAGTATGACAAGAGCATCTCAAACTGTCACATACCACATAGACTATTCGGTGGGATTTATTCTTTCTGCACGTGTGCATTAAGAGCACTGACATTCTGAATATGGATAGACACGGAAGATGATGATGGAAAATCAATGCTGCATGTGACGTTAGACCTGTATCAGAGACAGCATTTTGAACTGCCTTCATCATGTACTGATATTTGGCCAACAGATTACATACTAAAAATATGATATTTAAAAGTAGATCTTTACAATCTGAGAATAAAATGCAATATCTTAAAAATAGTTTTGTTGCAAATACTCCCTCTCTTGAAAAGACAAAATTTGTATTCTAACTACAGTTATTTCTTATATTTGATATGACTATTCTTTACCACAATAGGCTCAACCACCTAAGCCTGAGTTTTGAACTGAAAGAATGGATTTTGTTCCATTTAAAAACTTAATTCACTGATGAAAATTTTCAAGACTTTTGAGAAAACATCAATTTGACAGATTTGTCAAAACTTAACCATTCATGCCAACAATTAGTTTCAGCGAATTATTATCACTGAAAAGGAAGTAAGTTGTATGAAAATTTCCCACCCAACACTTTTTCAGAGCACGATGAGCAGGCTATATTTGTTATTGTGTGCAGTTAGGGCTAAGCACAATAACAACTAACCTATAATACTCTAACTTAGTGTCATTATTAAAAAAATTACTACAAATAAGTTCTAAAAAGCCTCCACTGGCACTAAACACTAGTGGTTGTTCCTTGATTTAAAAAAAAAAAAAAATTACAGAGGACATCACTAACTCTACAGGTACATCTCCAAAATTATTATTGCAGTCACTTCTTTTGTCCTTGCTGCTTATAGCAGTTTACCCATAATAAAAAACATTACTAAAGTGATCCAAATAACTACCTGTTTCTTTGCACCATATGGGGCAAAGGCTGTGATATTTTTTTCTCCCTTCCCCCAAATTAAATACAGGGGGGAAGGAGAGGGGAAGACAAGAAAGAATATAAAGTTGTCCTCAAATAATTTAATGAAAATGTTCTTTGAGGACTGAATGTTTTGGCTTATTTTACAACTTCCAATTATGGCAAGATGGGAAAAGAAAGTTCATCTTCCTAAACTGGAAATAAGAATTGTTCATACCAACTCAGTCCATGCTATTTTCTCTGCAGAGTTCTCATAGAACGGTACAAACAGGAACAGTACATGCACCTTCAAATCCTATCCATTTCCATATGTTCTTATTAGATGTCTCAAGAAAACCCCATAGTAAGGTCTAGTAAAATAAATGAGTGAGGAGAAGAAAATTCTTTGATTCTGAGGTGGGGAAGGTTGTTTCATTTCCAGTGAAACAACTTATGCAAAATAAAATTTCTGTCTGATGTCCCTAACTTTGAAAACACTGATACAGATTTAGAATTAAACATCCTTCCCTCCTTGCAAGGGGCTTCGTTCTGTTAGATGCCAGCTGAGCAGAGCACTTGGACTTACTCCATCAACAGTATGTGAGTGTCTACACTGGCACTCAATTCATGTCTTTATCTTGAGACCATTCAGTTCTTATGTAAGTACTAAATTTCCATCCATTTCAGTTTAAATTAACTGCATACCTCAGTGCTTTGAGGAATCAGCAGTCATAAGATTTTTTTTTTCCTTAGTATGATTTTTTAATGAATAGCATCAGTAATTTTATGTACATAAATTTGGAGGTGTGCAAAACCAGTGATTTTTAAAAAGCTTTTTAAAATATTCTGAAGTACCATTTATAATTGGAATTCAATGTGAGATGAAATTAATCTAAGTGCTTTGAACTGTTAGTGTAATGTGCATTATATAGAAGCTTTAGCTGCTCAGCTACTGTCTGCGATGTAATTCCTTGCATGAAATTTTGCTTCTTGATCTCCGCAACCTAATCTCATAGGTTTGTTTCAAATACAGAGTTCATAAGGGTTACAGCTGTCTGAAATATTAAATCCCTTACTTATAAATGCTGGAAGAGCAACATAATAATTTTATAACACTTCAAGGCATCCAGTTTTTAGCTTTACCACAGTGAATAAAACAAATCACAAATGGCCACAATCCCATACCCACAGAAACAGTGCATCAGGGCTCTGAAGTCACCATCAAATAAGCTGCCAGCTGTAGCCAAAGAGATCAGAGACAGTGCAGGTGCATATAACTGTAATGATGCAACTGTGTAACACACAGTTACCAACAATTATACTCTTAGAGCTGAACAAGCATTTGACAGACCCTTGATGCATCTTTTCTGAATTGTTTTGAGCAGCTCAGGACTCAACTCAATAAGAATCTGTTAAGAAAGGTGGAGGTCAGTGTATCTGTGGACATACGGGATTTTGTTTTCCAACTGTAGTTTTAAAATGCTAAAGGAACTTAAGAAAGGATTTAGTGAAATTAGAAAGCATATATTGGAATAACTTGTAAGGTTCTCGGTGTTCTTTTAAATTCAGACAGTTTACTCTTCATTCAGAAAGAAGAAAACTTCATGGTGGTGTCTGCTCTGAAAAAGCCATGTGGTGGTGGATACGGGAACAAACAGAGTAGGTAATAACTATACAAGTCTGCTTTGCTGCTAAAAAAAAAAAAATACTTGCAGAACCATGCCCTAAAAAATGCCAAAGGCAGCTGAGCTCCCTGTTTACATATTCAACAATATGTGAAACAGAGGGGCACACTTCATTATCCACCTTATAGATATCTGTTGCTTTGAAATATGCAGCCCAAAACGCTACTGCTAATTCTTTTTTCTATGGAGGCAATAAAGGTCAAGTATTCTGCTTTCAAACTACTTCTGTAAGGGACAATATCTAAATATTTTAGCTGAGTGTCTGATAAATGTTTCTTAAGTAATATGATGCACATGTACATTCTTTCTTATAAATATACAAAGAATCATAAATAGCTTCTTCCCATACTACAAGAATATGAACTATTCAAAAACATTCTTATTCTATTTGATAACAAGAAGTAATAACTTGAAAATTTTAGTCAACTGAAAACTCTCCTACTTTACTTCCCAAAATTCAGCTCAGATCAATGTTTCTATATTGCACTTCCAGTTCAGGTTTTCTTTTTTTTTTTTTTAACCTGACATTAAGCTTAACATCTAAAATGAAGATGTTTATTTGAACAGATTGAGGATACTTTGACAATTTCGTAATATTGTCTGGAAAAAAATGAAGTGGGAATTATTTTTCTTTTTTCTTTTTTTTTTTTTTTTTAAATAAAGCTAGAAAATTCCAGGTCAGCTTTCTACACCCTCAGGAATCAACAGAAAAAACCCCAGAAAAATCAGCTGAATTATCTCATCAAGGTAAATCAATTATTGAGTGTATGTTCTTCTAAGTAAGCATTTTAGCGGAAAGGAGGCACTAGTTTCTGCTCATATTAGCACCTCTAGGTAATCTCCAAATCAGAGTGCATCTTATTGGCATTGACTAGTTATACAGAGGCAAAAACTACATGTACCTTTCCATAAAGTAGATTTATATATAGATATATAGTTTCGTGATCTCTAATCTCTATTTTTTACCTTGATACAACAGCACACATCTCTTTGCAGTGAAGAGACAGTTTAAGGTTACAATTTAACAAACTTTTTATGTGAGGAAACATGGTGTTGGCACAAAAAGAAGTAATTCAGTCTCCCTCCTGCCTTCCCGTATTTTCAGCCATTTATCTGGTGTCTTTAACTATAGTTCTGTGATCAAACAGTGAATTTACGTTGATCTAGACAAATCATACATACGTATGTATAATCACTCTGTGTGTGTAGATTTATAAACATACAAAAATTTAAGTCTACTTTAATCCAAATCCAGATCATCCCACAACTTTGTTCATTGGCTTGTGACCCAGACAGCACAATGTCCTTTTTAGCACAGAAGTGGAAATGAGCAGCAAGAATGTCAGAGGAGGGCAGACTTAAATAATTTTAATTTGTAGATGATGAAACTATAGGAAACAGTTGAAAAAGACTATAAAATGTGAATTATCCAGCAGTAATTTAACTTCTACTGTGTCTGATAGTCTAAGGGCTCACTGATGATATTAACATACAAAAGAGAAAAATACCTCTAATGTTCCCAATAAACAGTAAACTTACATTTATCATAATTATTTTGAATTTAATTTAAACTAACATTAAGAAAAGTAGTCTTTTGAGTGAGTGGGTTAAATTAATTGTTCCTAGCCAGAAGTACCTGTAAGATTTTCAGACTCATAGATTTTACCTCACTTCTACATAGAGATTGAAAATAATAATAAAAATAAAAAAGGTTTTCCTACTTTTTTTTTAACTACGAATGACCTAGTGATCTGTTTTAATTAACTGAATAAATTGAATTCAAGAAAATATTCTCTTTGCATATACAGCAGAGGCTACTGTTTCTCAAAGTTACTTTAGCACTTATAGTGAATGTACTTAGTGACTTTCACTGAGGGGTTTGTTTGCCATCAAAATTTCAGAAACATATGTTGAAAAAGAAAAGCTAATTGATTTTGATCCATTTTGGTTAGAACTATAGTTGATTAATGACTTCTTTCTAGCCCCTTATAATATAAATTATCACAGCATCATGAACAAAAAGAGATTTCTTTTTGTGGTATGATTGTAAACATAAGGCCAAAAAACGTGTTTGCTTTGCGTACCTTCTCAGTAGTCAAAATTACTCTGGTTTGCATTTTAGAACTTCTTAGACTCCACATGTCATTTTTAGCGCTGCTTAAGTGAGGCATTAATTTTTTCCTGAGAAATTCAATAAGAACTGCATTTTTTTTTCAGTTTTACATTCAGTCCACTGTCTCCAGACTGTCTTGATTTCAGAATACCATTTAGGCATGTGCTTAAGTGTTAGTAAAAGTCAGACAGACCTAGTTTTTTGTTTAAATGTAATTATGCTCTTCAAAAATTAGGTAAAAAAATAAAAACACCTGAAGAATCCTCATTTCCATCGGTTTGGTTTCTGACTTCTGCAGGACTGACTTCCTGCAGACTTTGGGAACTTTGCAGGTTTGGGAACATGGTTGGGAGCCGGGACCGTTCTGTGTTACAGAGAGTACTGGTGCCCTGGTTTGTAACATTACAGTACGAATAAAAAAACAAGGGGGGAGGCATGTTTGGGAGAGACAGCTACTATGTCATTCAGTTTTCTTTTGTTTTGCACTATATTTACTTATTTGATAGTCTTGTTTGTCCTTGATATGTTAGAGAAAAATAATGACAGTGTCAGCTTTTCCCTGTGCTGCCACCGTTAATGAACATTTCCACAAGAAGAACTCCAGGGACGTGACAGCTTCGCCTGATGTCTTTCCCTGGAGGTCCACGGAGAGAGCTGGCTTTGGAAACCGTTTCAAGAGATGATTAAAAGCCATTTTGACTCTCTCCAGGAAGTAAATGAGAAAAAGCTGGTGACTCCTGGGAAGAAAGCATGAAGTACTAACGGGAAGGTACCAGTAAGGAAGGTCAGCCCTGACAGGAAGAACATGCTCATTAGCAGACATTTTCAAAGAGAAATTAAAAAAAACAATTCAAGTGGATGAATGAGTTAAAATACCTGGATTTCAGTTATCTATCTCACTAGTCAGCTTCAACAATGGAGACTTGCATGATGTTCCAGTGAAACAGCTGTGAAAAGCAATGGGTGTATAAAATTAATACTAAATACTAAACAGCAACATGTTACTGTCGAGAATTCAGAGCAACTGTGTGGTTGTGTCCAGGTGCCATTCATTGAGCAGAGGATTGCCTCAGATGCTACATCAGTTATTGACACCCTCTGCAACAGCGCAAAAAGATTTCAACTCACTTTCTATCATCTTCCACACCCTGAGCTTACCTAATAAATCATTTGAGATTTACCTGCATGGAGGTGGTAGGACTGGGAGGACTTGGGAGGACTTTGCCAGTGCTGGAACCAGAGGCCACACTGAAGGCCCCATCTCACACCTTTGTACTGGGTTGACTTGATAAGGTGCCGGCGGCAGCGGTGGGTGCTGCCGGGCGGCCCCTGTGTGGATTGGCCGGGGCTGCCCGGTGCCGGCCACAGCCGGTTCCAGCCGGCTCCAAGGGCCCCACCGCAGGGCACAGCTGAGCCCCTCAGCCACGGGCGGGCCTCCAGCAGTAGAAACCTCCTTTGCACAGGACTCGGGGCCAAAGACAAGTAAAGAGGAAACCTTTCATACTTTAGTACACAGTTTTCAATAAATTCAGGGAATATTCACACTGAATAAGAAAAAGAAATTTTCCTTTCCAGAAATAATACCACCGTGAGAATGGTGTTTCTGAACGAGATTTTAGCGTGTTTCTTGTCTCTTTCTTGCGTTGGCATAAAGGACCATGCTTTAACAACAGCACATGAGCAGAAGGGGAACTGATGCCCCTGGTTCGAACGACCGTGAAAGTCGGTGTGTGTAGTGTGCGTTGTGCGGGTCAGAGCCCACAGACCTGCTGGTGGTACCTGGCTGCCTCTGACCTCCCAACAGCCCCCCCCCCCCCCGGCGCCGGGGGGGGCACCACGATTATCCCCCCGTNCCAACAGCCCCCCCCCCGCTGAGGACTGGGGACACACCAGCTTTACTGCCGACTCCGCCGCTACTGACTGACTCAGACAAAATAAACGAAGTGAAAGAAAGACATTTTTCCACATTGTCCTGTATATTTTGCAGAGCTGTTCAAAAAGAAGAAAAGAGCAGCAGTATGATTTTAAGGATTGCACTTCCTTTGTTTTTCAAAAATTTTGCACAGGACTCCAAAATATATTGTGAATGAGAGATTATAAAAAATAAAACATACTACAGCAATTGTTTTTCTCCTCTAGCAATTACATCTGTTAGTGCAGAGAACTGTGACTAAAACCAGTATTTAAAATGAGAATGTAATTTCTAATGTTAAAAAGAAATCCCTATTGTTTGAAATCAGAACACGAAAGGAAAGCACTGAAGAGAGGCAGTCACCTGTTATCTAAAAAATAAAAAAAACCAGCAAAAAACCAAGAATGGCTTAGTCTTCTTCAAAGAGCACAGCAAGATAAATTTTAAAATAAGATAGAAGCTGGAGTACGTCTACAACACAACCAGTTCCTGTCTGAAGTAGTCATTAAAGGCAAATTAATAATTTTCATCCCTAATCTGTCTTTATGAAGCACAACTGTTTTCTATTAGAGCATGTTGGCATTTATTAACAGAAATCCTCTTACCTAAAATAGTCACTGGAAGGAAATTTCAAATAACATTTTTGAATAAGTTTATTTACCATTGCTCAGCCTCAGTGATATAATTCTGCTGGTTTGTACAGCATGACAGTATTCCATTTCTAGTTGTCGTGAAAATAAGGACATCACAGTCTGGCACTACATCAACAAGAGCCAGCTTCACCATGCACAACTTGATGGTATGTGGCACCCTCTGTAACCTAATCCAGAAGCCAGCTTCCTCCTGGAATAGCTGATATATATATGTGTATGTGTGTGTGTGTGTGTGTTTGTATCGCTTCCTTAGTACTGCCAGATACTTACCTTAGGCCTGACCCTGAAAATAAGCAATGTGACATTTTCAAGACCTCAGCCTTTTGATTCCCATTACACGCTGGGACCCTATTTCTGTCTAATATGTAATTTTGATGCTTGCTATACTTGTTATTCTCCATAGAGCTTGCTATCTTTTTAGACTGCAAGTATTTTAAAGTGTAGATAGAATTTCTAGTTTCCTCCTTCCTATTTCTTTGTCTGGAAATAGTTTTATTGCACTAGGATTGCTGCACTTTAGCACTCTCTTAAAAGCCAGTTCATGGTGCTACATTCTTCCTTCTGTGTTGGAGGAGGCGGAGGGGGATGGCAGGCCAAGCAAGCATCACTCATGTCTCAAGCTTCTTGTATTTCCATCGTCTCTTGCCTCTTCTCGTGAGTGAGAAGCTTCCTCAAATGAATTCTGAAAATACTATTTTTAAAGGTGTCCTGATTACTTACCTTCACCAAGCTATATTCAAACCATTAGTCTGTGAACCCGATCCCTTTTTCCTGTGCAAAACTATATTAATTTTGCAAGTACTACAGGCACTTACAGGACAAATCTCCAATTTTTCATCTTTAATATTTATTATGTCTTACCATAATCTAAATCATGACCACCATAGGACACAAGCTTGCTTTAACTGTCTGTCTGTTTAACAGTTATCCCACTATATGCCTTATTCTTGCTTGCTATCAGGAATACTGGATACAGATGAGAACACAATGGCAAAAATTTTTTGCTTGGCAAAGTTAATATCCGCCACCAGTGACTGAGAACAAATCATTTAATTGTAATCTGTGTTACCTTGGCATTGAAATTGAACAATTGATAAGCAATGCAGTAGAAAGAGACTGTACAAATACACATTTTTCCTTTCAAACTATTGCTTTTTAGCTCTGTTCCATGGAAGGCCATGAAGATAAACCACCAGGGCTGAGAATAAAATGCAGGCTAAACAAAACTAACCAATAATGGGAGGTAAGATGTGACTCACATTTCAGATATCTTAAAATGTCTAGTAAAAAGCTGCTATTACAGCTAACACTTATTTTAGAATGTTTCTTCTTCACCAGTGTTCACAACCAAAATCAGGGCATGGTGCCATATGGACAGTAAATAATGGGTAAGCATTGGAAATGAGCATATTTTTTATTCTGTGGTTAAATTAATTTATGTATCTGGCCTCCACACAAAAGGTGGAAACAATGTACAGCGACCCAAACAGCTGCCACCAGAAGCGATACTGTGATTGTTACAAAGGTAGTGGTGTCCTGGTTTGAGCGACACAGGACGAATTTATCTTCTAATCCTTAGGGAAACCGCACTTTTAGAAGACTCTAGTGTCCAAATTTGTGAAAAGATTTACTTTATAGCCAACTATGGTGTGTGGGTTTCAAAGTCTCAGTGTTTTTCGAGCTCACCAGGTGCAGGGATGAGGAGCGAAACCCGGGCACTTGACCCAAGCTGGCCAACAGGATTGTTTCATACCATGAATGTCACATTCAATATAAGTTAGAAAGTTTGCTGCGAAGTGCTCTGTCTCCCTTAATGGCTGTGATCCTGAGAACGTCTTGCCCCGGTGCTGGACCCCTGAGGCCTTCCCTTCCTCCTGAAGCCGTAGCACTCGCAGTGTCCGACATTTGCTGTCCACTGCTGGGAGTGCACAGCTTCCTGCTGATATAATTGGCTGAGTGTAATCCTTGTATATTTTATATTGGTATTGGGATCAATATTGGTTCTTTAGTGTTATTAATGTTAACTATCAAGTTTTATTCTATTAAATCTGCTTACATTCAACCCCTGAGTTTCCTTGCTTTTCCCTATTCCCCTTCCTGGGCAGGGAGGGGTCATCAGGTGATAGAATAGTTGTCTAAATGACAATAAATTGTGGATTTCTCAAACCATAACAAGTGGGGACTTTGGTTTGAAGGCTTGCAATACATGTTACTGTTGTTCTGCTAAGGCAACATGGATGTTATGGCTGGCAAAGAATAATGAGTAAACACTGGAAAAAAACCTCAACTTTTCCATCAGTTTATATTTCCCTAATCATATATAAAGAAAAATAAAGCACCCTTCAGTTACATGTATAAGCAAAAAAATTGCTTCAAATCCATCCTTTACCAGAAACAGTATTAAGCGAGAATACAAGCTTTCAAAGAAAGAAAGAGGACAGAAAACAAAACAAGACAAAAAAAATAAATAAATTTTCTAATATGAATGGATGATGAAACAAAATGCAAAAAAAAAAAAAGTGCAAAGGATAAATCCATACCAATGATACCATAGCTATATTTCACTTCACTACAAAGGTAATGTCATCTACACAGCAACTCTTCATTCTGAAATATACATGACTTCAAAAACATTCCACCAGTTTTGCTACAGAATTGTTCATTTGCTGCAGTGAAATGCTGCAGAATCTGAAAGCCATTCCCAGAGGGTCTTGACCTTAACTGAAACCTTAGAATGATTTAGGAAGGCATAACAATTATGCCTCAGATGTTAATATCAAAGAAGCGTATCTAAAAGATTGTTTAGTACATAGTATCTCCACTAAGGCTAAGTCATTAATAGTTCCAACTTACTGATATTTAGCCCTTCATATCAAGATAGAAAAAGCTTGTTGGATTGTTTTATGCTAGTTAGTTTTTTGCTTTGCTTTTTTGGTTTGGGTTGCTATTCTTGAATTTTGTGCTCTGTACATTTCTGGTTCAGCTCCTAACTCAGATGACTGTCATGAGAGCGTAAAATACATGAACTTCCCATGAAATGAAAGATTGTTGCCAGCTATACAATATTTTGCCATCATTTCTGCTTAGTCATTTTATTGTTTTCAGCCTCACTGAGTGTTTGTCCTTTGCACATTAAGAAGTAGGGTGGTCATTTGGCACAATTCTTTATGAATAGAATCAGTTGTTAAAGACAGAAGACCTAATTTTCTATGTATTGATAAGCAGAAATAGATAGGTGTTTTGCCAACAGTTTAAAAAAAAAAAACAACCAGAATATTTTAGAATATATTCTCTATTAGAGAGTTATTGCAATGCTTAAAGTAGATAGAATTATAAGCGCTATTTTCCCACTATTCTGAATGTACACGCACTTTATTAAAAAAATAAAATATCTTTCCATCTTAAAAGAATTTGGGGTTTGAAGATTGAAGTTTGGGGGTGTTGTTTGATTATTTCTTTTGTATAAACCTGGCTGTCCTCTGAGATGTAACTTGTGGATTGAAGGACATTCATTCTTTATAATAAAAATAAAGATGAAATGAAAGTGAAGGGGCAAAGGCCACAAAATATTGCTGAGTGGCAGTTAGGGTCTTGAGGTTATTAGTAGGGGGCTTTTGAAGCTGTCACCAGTATCAGCCTCCTGCTGCCAAGATACTTCAAAGGACACTGGTCCTTTCCCTTGCAGTCCTGCCTTGTATTCACAAGTATGGAAGAAAGAACTGAACAACCCTGTATTGAACTTTAAGTTCATTATGTGGAGTTGTCAAGTAGTTTATAGTTCCTAACATTACAATCTGACAGGAAAAATCCAGACAAGTAAACAAGGTAACAGAGCAAGGAAAAAAAATCTCACAGTCCTAAAATTGTTGGGGATGAGATGACTGAGGGGGTAATGATTTTTCTGGTTAAACAAAAAAAATCCTTCTCTCTTTGCTTGGCATTTCATGAATACATTGTTATTAAACTTTGTCTGCGTTGAAGTTAAGGTATTTCATAGCTTTTCAAAGTTTGAGAATTTTTAAAATATATAGTAGAAACAAAGGTATTTTGGGACTGTTAATCTAAACACTCAACAACACAGATTTCTTGTAAATTCTCAGTTGTCATCTATATTTGTGCTAACAGTACGCACAGGCACCTCATTTTTTTTCTGGACCGACTTGTGAGACCTTACATAGCAGGTCACACAAGGAGAGAGGGGGACCATCGGCCACATGGCAGGAGGAATGCTGTGGCTTGTCCCTGCTGTAGGAAAATGTAACTTCTTGCTGGGTTCCTCCAAGCATGCAGGCCAGGACACAGACCTTTCTACTGCTCTGTGATCCCACAGAGGCAGAGGTAGCAGGGCAGCAGATCTGCAGAACAGGCTTTGCAACTGTCTATGGCATAGGTGATCACAGTTACCGTAGTGTATAATCCTCTTTTTCTGTGCAGAGGCACTATGGCTGAGGAAGGAGCATCCCAAGCATAATATGCAAGAGTGACCCAGTCAGAGTCCTCCTGGCTCTACCAGTTTTGTGCATCTGGCCAGGTAATTTGGAGAGCTTGCTGCTGTCTGTACCTCTGGCTCTGTAAAATAAGAATGACAGCAGCCTTCTCTGCTTTCTGCCTTGAGACACGTGAATAAAAGCTTAAGGCAGCACTATTCATTCATGAGTAACTAAAAGTTTGATTCACATGAGTGCACATTTCCAAGCAGTAGTTTTCTTGTCTTAACTACATCAGGATGATCCCCCACACCTTTCTGAGCCAGTTTAGGAGACTACCAATGTACAGCATCCAGTTCACTTGCCTGTTTTCAGGAAGAGCCCTCCTGAGTAAGTGCAGTTGCAGAAGACAAGGTTCACACCAGCTCACATGACAAAAAAACCCACGGTCTGGGCAGCTGCTGGGGAATGTGACATCCAAAATTCACTCCCTCATTTTCATCAATAAAATCATGACTGCAAAGCCCATGGTGCAAGCCCAAATTCTTCCCACTTGATTTTAAGGACTTGAGATGTCTAAAATGTTGTCCTTAAGTCAGAAAAGAGAGGCAGGCACCTCCAAAGATTGATTTCAGTTCACTTAAGATATGTATGAAGAGGCTTATCCTGCTCCTCTTGGTAGGCTGAACTAAGGTACAAAGCCTGGGCATATTCTGCATTCTTCTTATGAATATGCAATGCAAAAAAGCCTTATATTTGTCTATAGATACAGCAACTGTATTAGACAGCTACAGGTAACATTTACTAATACACTAGTAAAATGATTGTAAGCTGCTTTAGCACTATAATATTTTCATATATAGACAAGAAATCTTTTTTCTGAAATGTGAGCACAAATCATACAGAAAGTTATGCAAAACAATAAATTATGCAAATAGCATTCTTTGAATTTTTGAATTAAATGTTATGCTTTGAAGTACGCAGCACACACACTGAATGCTTGATGACAGGAAGAGACTTTATATTTAGATTATATTCCAACAATGACTGTTTGTGTTGCTCTTTTCTGGCCATCAGAAAATGACTTGCTGAACTTCAGTACCCCATTACCTTTGTTCCGTTTTGAAAATCCAGTCACATGGGATCAACTCAAAAATCTCATAATTAGGACTTGACATTAGTTTGACAGTTGGAGCATGCAGTGTGAGCATAGCCTAGTTAATCTGACATTCTGAAATATAAAAATGCAGAGCCACCTGAGAAAGCACATGAAAGAAACTCCACTACCCTAAACCGTGCATGTTAGAAGACTGGGAAGGTCCCAACATAAGCTGATTTGAAATCTCTCCTTGCCTGTGATGAAAAAGTAGTACTACCAGGCTTTTTGGTAGAAAGGTGAAAGTTTCAAGTAAGGTCTCTGTGTTATTCCAGGATTACCTCTCTCAGATGGTAACATATCATTTAAACTAAGGTCACAGTTAATATGCACAATCTCCTGTGATAAGAAAAAGGAGGAATGGAAGTAATACTTGCTTTGCTTACTCTATTAAATCAGTAAATTCTTATTACTTGAATATACAAAATAGAGTGGCTTAATTCATTCCTTGAGGCCACGAATACTCTAACCCATGTTCTTAAAAAGATCAAATCAGAGTTTTGAGTCATTAGGTTGATTTTACTTTACTACGCATTTCTTGTTAAGAGAAAATAGAACTTCACCTTCATACAAAACTAAGAATTTCTGACTGTATTAAGTAGAGAAGCAACACTAGTCAGCATAGGGTTAGTTCTGAAAGAAGGAGGAAGCTCACAGCCACAGGTGGGGTGAGGCTTGAACCATGCTGCCAAAAGTCCTGATTTCGAAGACCCCTCACCATGTAAAGGAAATACAGGAAGCTGAATTTCTTTCAGAATTACAGGGTTAATCCTCTGATAGCAAATTAGCTCATTTAATACATCATCCACTAAATATCTGATCAGATTGTGACATGCCATCTTTAAAGGGCCTATCTGCACTTTTAGATTCCAGAAGAAAACTCTACTTCACATTCTGTCTGAAAGGAATATTTTTAAAAATCACTTATAGAGTTGAACTGCTTGTGAGTCATCACAGAGTGCTATGTCAAGGTATGGGCTTTCAATTTCCTCAGGTATTTAAGAGACTGCCATATCAGTGAAAATTTAAATGGAAGTAAAATATTCATCTGGCAGATGGGAAGTACCTTTTACAGAGCCAGATGCTAAATGACCACTTTAACACAGACAGATTTCCCCTTTTACTCAGAAAAAGATACTGAGAAGGATTGCTGTAGTGAAATAAAGTAGTGACCTGGCTGTTAGAGAGTAGGAAGTCACTGCAGAGAAAAAGAAAGGTGGGGGAAAAAAATAAAAATAACTATGGTTCTTGCATCCATCTCTGCTCCTGCTATCCCATCCCCCCATCCTGTGTCGTGTCGTGCCCCCTCCTCCCACCTGCCATGAGGTTCTTTCAGAAGCACTTGAGTTGTCACACTGCAAGTATTTATTAAAGTGAAGTAAATGCATCAAAGAGTGTTCCTTAAAGTCACAACCACCAGTACACCTCAAGCATATGTTGTGGTGCAACCCCTGCCCCCCGCTTTTGGCCACTTGGTACTTGGTGCGATTCCCCATCCCTGGGATGCATACCAACCTAGGACATGTTAGGCATGAACTGTGAAAGACAGAGGACCAGAGCATTAAGGCACTCCCCTAGCGCGCCTGGCTCTTGCTTCCCCTAACACTTGGGAATATCACTCCCTGACAGCCCAGTACATCTGGACCTGGCTCATGGCCCAAAGGGAGTTGGTACCAGAACTTGCAGATCTAACAAGTTTTGGGCTTGCACAACTGGTGGAAAGCACAGAATATTCCATTGTCTGAGTTGGGCCAGAGTGGAAAAATACCTGATGAAAGTCAATTATCTCGGATCCTGTAAGTAGCGATTCTAGAGGAGACCCTTTGAGCTCTTCTGGATCGCAGCGGGCTGTGGCCAGTACCTCCCCTGAGTCGGGATGCTGGTGCAGGTAAACACCTCAAGGACTAAAGACCAGGGCGAGATAATCCTTCTGGAGTCTCAAATACTGCCTGTTGAGGAATGCTGATGCGTTGTATTTACCCTAACTCATAAGGGAAATTTTAACCATAGGCTAGCCTCTCGTTCACCCACCACTCTATTTATACATTTGTATGCATTAGCTTTATGGATGTGGATGTTCTTCCATTTTCTGTGCATGTGTAGGAGTTAAAAGGGGTATCTGCCGACTCGATAGAGTCGTGCAATATTAAGAGATCTTTGATCTCAGCGGTTATAAACTGCAGTGTGTACGTGTTTGTGTGAGTGTGTGTGCGCGCGCTCATATGTTTTGTTTATATGTACATACATTAATCTGAGATCTGTGCCTTTGCTCTCATATGTATATGTATTGGTTTGGGACACCTTATAGTAAGTTAGTGTGAATCTTGTCATCTTCAAAACTGTAATTGAGTCGCTGTTCATTTATTTAGTTAAATCACTTTGTAAATCTTTAAATCGGTTAATGATTAAGTGCTGCTAAAACTCAATCTCTTGATCTGCCTCAAATCACTAATAAAGCTGAACTGCTGCTAAATCATAACTGTCTGATACTTCCATCCCACACAGCATATCATGACCTTGGCATGACTTATTTTTTTCTTATGTTCTCAATCAAAAAATCAGTAATAAGGTGTACCCATGGACTCCATTTTTGTACACCCTTTACAAAGAATGGCTGCCAAATTACACCCTTATATATAAATATACATATCAATTTTCCGAGTGTTTTTTCTGGAATGCAAGCTAAACATTTGCCAATGGAAGGAGAGATGGAGAGAAAGGGAAAGTATTTGGAGTCTGAAATACTGTTCTTCCCTCCTTTCCAACCACTGCTAAACAGGTGCCCCTGTGTCTGTAAGTGCACTATCTGGGTCAGCATCCAGGTAACATTCAGTATTTTCCACTTTCTAAATCAAGAAAATAGACACGTGAGAAATGTAATTTATTCAGTGTACTTGGTATCATTTAGAGAAGTCTATCTTTCTGAAAAAAAATTATCAATTTCCTGCCATACGTGCACACAGCTCCTACAGACATGATTTCTTGCTCTGCACAATTGGTCCCCCAGAGCAGATACTTAACAGTGCAGGCTATATGGTAACCTATTCTGAGCTGGTCTCTGTGTGTAGCAACTGATATTTCCTTTATTTTGTATTCTACAGCTGTTTTTATTTCTATTGGTATTGCTTTTCCAGGACCAGACTGCTTAATATTGCTACTTTAATTCTGAAATGGGCATTGCAAGACTTAAAGGAAGCTTTTTACTGTACACCAGAGGAAACTTTCTTATTTGATTCCAGGTAGTATCGCAACGGCACAAAATGCCAACAAGATAAGGTGAAGAATTGAGCTACTTGAGGACAGGCAGGATATTTTCTTTATCTGATAGTGGTCTGTATATTAGCTCAAGAGAATGCTAGCAAAATCAGCTTAATCTATGGCATTCTGCTTAATATTTGCCATTTCATAAATTTGTGCAAAGAATTCAGAATAAAGTTGAAATACTTCCTCTGCTATGTGCTTTGTGACCGATGAATAGAAAGGCTAAGAGATACGTCTATTAAGATCTTGATAATTACTTTTTGTAACAGCATTGACTTATCTTTAAGGCTTGCATTTAGTCTAGGTAGGAAAAAACCCACATTAAAATCAGATAAATTTTAGATCAGTAATATTTTGGAGAATTTGATCTGTGTAAAACTATAATTATCCTGAAAGCTTTTGTGGAACCTAGCTGTAAATGCAATTCTTTCTATTACAGTCTTTTCAGCTACAGCCACAAAGGCAAATAAATTTAAATATCAATGAAATAATATGTTTATAAAATATTGTTCTTTTGAAGGAGAAAATGTGAAAAAGTAACAGAAAAGGTGTTATGAAATTGTCTTGCTAGCGATAGGGAAGACTCAAGCTATAGAAAATCTCAAGCGGTGTTCCTCAGGGCTGTTTTGGGGCCAGCCTTGTTTAATATCTTTATTGATGATCTGGACGAGGGGGTGAGTGCAACCTCAGTAAGTTTGCAGATGACACCAAATTAAGAACGAGTGTTGATCTGCTTGAGGGTAGGAAGGCTCTGCAGAGAGATCTGGACAGACTGGATCGATGGGCTGAAACCAGCTGTATGAGGTTGAACAAAGCCAAGTGCCGGGTCCTGCACTTTGATCACAACAACCCCATGCAGTGCTACAGGCTTGGGGAGGAGTGGCTGGAAAGCTGCCTGGCAGAAAAGGATCNCCAGGGAGGTGGTTGAGTCAGCATTCCTAGATGTGTTTAAAGTTGTGTAGTTGTGGTGCTT
>VYXH01012459.1:88095-123214 GCA_013397275.1 Burhinus bistriatus | reverse complement strand
GTTGTTTGTGTTAACGGATTTCCTGGCGAGATGGGAGAGCACCCCATCGGAAGTGGTCATCTCCATGTGGGTGCTGTAAGGATAGGCCCATTTTTGGACCCTGTTATGAGTCTGAGTGCCTTGCTTACATGTGCAGATGCTTCCAGGCGCTTATAACTAAAGGAGTAATGTTTTGGAAAGGAATCTGGTACCTCAGCCGTTTGGGGTGCTGTTCATTTTTGTATCTGCCACCACTTGCCTTTGAAATTTCTGTACCTGTGCTACATCATAAAGACATATTTCTAAAATGGTTTATACTAGAATGGTAAATACACACATATTTAATGTAGGAACAATCATGGCATGCATAGAGTTCAGGCGAAACTGATCTTGCTCCTCCAGGTGTAGACAGATGCTTTGTTGTCATCTTTTTCAGTTCCTTCAGCTCGTACTGAAATCTGAGGCACGTAATGTTGGAAAGTAATGGTGAACCCTCATTCACTCCTCCTAAACACTGATGGTTCAAACACCTATGCTGAAGCGCAGTGTGTGATAAGAACACGGGTCTTCTTCATTTGCTTAATGATTTGTAGACTATTATGGCTTTGTTGGTGCCAAAAGCCACGTGGCTTGTGAGTAAGGTTGCAGCAGTGACCAAGATCAGCAGACCCATGTGATAAAGAAAGCAAGGAAACTGCCGGTGCACAGGAGACTGTCATAAGGTACCACCTTCTGCTTAGCCTTTTGACCTCCAGTTTGTACATCAGCATGGAGAAAGTAGAAGCTAGGTGAGAACAAATTTCGTAAATAAACGATTATGGGAAACTGCCAGTAATTTGTCTTCTTTAGAGTCTAAGATGAGTTTGTTGAGAAAAATTAATGTCCTGTGCTTTGGGTCAAAGCTTGGTCAGTCTATCTTTGGACTCGAATAGGACCAGCATTTCGCCCTTTGTAAAAGGATCTGTATGGTCTAAGTGGGATCATTTAAATTCCAGAATAAACTCTGTGCCAATGAAAAAGAGCATATAATTGNATTCTGTTAATAATGTCAGTTCTCTGAAAGGGACATTAACATAAAAAATACTCTACTCATTGTCATGTAGAATATTATCTTTAGGAAACAAGAGGTTGGGGTGTTATAAAATAATATCATTATCATGAGAATAATGGTAATAGTTTAATGTAGCTGGAATCTAACACACAATAACCTTGTATGAGAAAGCTGGAGTCAGTGACAGAAAACCTGCACAGCAAGGATGAGATCACACATATGCAATTTCTTCTCACCTGTCTACCTCAGCAGCAGTTGTGGTACATCAGAAAATGTAAAATTAGCACACTTTTGTATAAAGTATGAATCATTGTCCTTGGCTGTTCTCTGTAACAGAAAGCAATTGCTGTTGTAGCATCTCAGAATTTGCTGTAGCTGCATGGGAAAGTATAACCTGGTGGTGGGATGGGCTGAAATGGAGCCAGAGCTAATTCTTCGGTTATTTTTCTATATTAAAAAATTGCTTCCAAACAGACCATTAAACCCTCCTTCTCTATGGTTGTAATTGGTGTAAGCACACATTATATAGGTTACTGTTCAGCTGAGTACTGAGGATTATATGAGGTACAAATATTTTAGCAGTGGGCACAAATATATTGTTGGGAAATATATGAATATTAATTTTATGTCTTCCTCTAAATTCCTATAATTCATAAGTGGCATAAATTGGGTTCATATGACAGCTACGTAGATCCTCTTTTTACTTTAGTAGCATATACATGGACACAATAGGCATATACAAGCTTGCATGTGCGTATGTGTCTGTCTGTGTAACTTTTAACCCGGAAGACCTAAGATCTGTATCTGCATGCTTATCATCACGAAGTGAGTTCACTACTCTCCGTCGTATCCATAAGCTCTACCTCATTTGCCTCAAAAAGAGTTCATGTGCTGAGGGAAGATCCATGGTATGACACAGTTGCCAGGCGTGAGTTACCTTTGTCACCAGTCTGTCTACACTGTCAAGACAGAAATCTTCCTTTTCTTCCCTGCATTGTCCTTTACCACTAATGACCAACTGGATAACCTAAAATAACTACACAAAATCAAGTAACCGTTTAATGACATTTTAATAAAATCAACATTTCCTCTGACAGTAGAAGAAGAGAGACTCCAGGATTTTATTGTAAATGATACTTAAATTTTCTTCCATTCTAGAAGAAACAGTACTTCATTTCCTATAGAGTGGTCTAATTCCTATTCTGTGTTTAAAATTTGTCTTTTTCTTAAAGTAAAACTGAAAAGAGAAAACAATATTTAGCTTTCATAATTTAAAAATGATTCACCAAATATGGCTATGTTAGATATTATAACATCTTGCATATCACTACATTATTAAGTTAATCTAATGCCCAGAGTCATTATGCACATTCCTGGGTGTCCTTCTGATATCTCTCCAGTCCACTGGATTTTGAAGTGTGATTATGTAAATTTTTCACTGATAAATAAATTACTATAATTGTAGTTGAAATACCACTCAAATTGTTAAGACCATTGCATCTAAATAATATATTATGCATTACTTAATTATTTATCAAGACTAATTCAAAATAACTGTAGGGCAAAGCATACATTTATTTTTAAACAGCACTTTTTTTGCACCAGGTACAAAAATGTTCCAGATGTCAAAAAGAAAAAAGAGAGAACAAAGTTTCCATCATTAAATGTAAGGGTTTTGTTTAGATTAAGCATATTGCAACAGGGACACCATTCTTACTGCTATCAATTCAAATATAAGTTGGCCAATATATGTGATTTCTATTACCAGGAAGACGAAAAGAGAACAGTTAATGTGGGTGGAAGGTGAACATATGCAACAATGAGAGAAGAACAGCATTTTTAACTTGCACTGAGAAATAGTGAGGAGCTGGCAAGATTTTCGTAGCTATCGATTTAGCAAGGAGTGTTAGAGGTATATCAAGCATTGCAAAATTAAAATAATGGGCTACGTGGTCTTTAAACCCAGCGTTCGATGCTAAATGTGGAAAGTCTCAATGAACTGCCTGGTGGTTATTAGCAGCGCTAGGCTGCTTTCAGGGGCACCATTTAGCTGCACTTGCCAAGGAACTTTATTTTCAGTCTCATGCAAATTCTAATTCTAGACTGGGTTCTAATCATCACGTAGAAACCATCATAGACATCATACGTTCGCAGTGTACACACAATAGTTTTTATTTTCCCTTTTCAGAACAGACCTTTATCTGGCTGCTAATGAAATACAGGAGATTGATTGCAGAAACCCTGCAAGGGCATATTTACTGTACCATATATAGTAAGCCCCATTTGATGCATAAGCATTTATCCATTTTATGCAAATTTAGTGAGAAAATGACTCATGTATATGATTTAACATGCATCAATGATAACTTGCAACATCCTTCTAAGAAGAAAGAAATTAAAAATTCATTAGAAAACTAGAATACTGTTGCTACATGGTTAAAAAATTATTAAAGCATTTTTCAGTGTTTTGCTTACACTAGTGTTCTCATCATGGTGCCACCATTTCATGACAAAGAGCGCAGAGGAGAAAACATTCAACTTAAAATGTCTGCTGGCACACATCGCTGAATTTGTATGTCACTAAACAATGGATGAGCATAGACTTGAATACCAACTATTTAATTAGCACTTTTGCCAGCCATGCATAGAAAATAGCTCATTTACATGCGTCATGCTTAGTGATTATACCCATAAAAAGCCACCAATTTTTTGTTTAATGTATGTAATGTTCTAGTTTTCCAACGCAAGAAAATCAAAACATACGTTATTATTTTAAAAACCTTGAAATTCAGAAGTTTAATTAAAACATGTAAAGTCTTTGTATTTATCTTGGAGGTATATTTTAATTATTTAATTTAACCTTAAGTGCTCCATAAAAGGCTGGATACAACTAATAATTAAGAACTTCAAAGGGCAACAAAAACCCTCTAACAGTCCCCAGTTTAATTAAAGGCTATTATTACAAACCTCTTGAACATACAGTTACATTTAATGACAAGTGCTGACTTGTAAATGCTGCATTTGAAAGATGCCACTCCTGTTCTAAACACTCTTGATAGATGATGCTGAAACATGTAAATTCTCCCAGTGAAATACTCTATTTTGAGCATAAATGGGATACATTTTTGAAATTAGATATTTCTGTCACTTTGAAAGTATACAATTTTGAAGCATTGTGCTTAGAAATATTCATCACTTTTGTTCAAGTCTCTCAACATCTGTGAAACAAATAGAATATCACTGAAGGAAAAAGGATATGCCAGTTAATGTAAATGATAGTCAGCCATTTGGGCACATTTTGCTAATAACCTACAGTATGCAGACATGTTCCCTTGCTGTACACACAATAAACATAAGATACTCTATTTAACACAAATGCTTAATTTCTTAATTTAGTTTGAAACAGGATTCCACCCTCACCTAAGAAAAAATAAACCTCTGTGCATTTAATGAGTGTTTTCACAAGCAGCATATATTCAGGTATCTGCAGGAATGTAGGCCAAAACACCTGTCAAATCAAAATATATTGCACAAACTATTAGTCATGTATTGAACCCAATCCTGTAAGGTCCCTGTTTTTCAAATACTCGTTACTTTCTTATGCTGTCTTTTAAATGAGTCAGCTTCTATAAATAAAAGCTGCTAAAACAAACAGAGGCTTTAGGTTGGGCCCATCATACATAAAATTAAAATTTCTCATTAATGGATACAATCTTCTGTATTTTGAGTTTTAAACTGGATTTTGACCTGTTCTTTCTGTTTTCATCCCTGTGGTTTTGCTACCTGAAATGAAGCCCAATCCAGTCACACAGAATGTTGAAGACCCCAGGATATTTGAACTGTCAGGTGTAATATGAGTTCACCTAAAAATGAACAAAGCAATANGAATCAGCATGCCGTTAAAAAAAACCCCACCTGCAATGAGTCAAACTGGCAAGATTCAGAGAAAAAAAAAAGGGGGGGAAAAGTGTTAAAGTGACAGACTGGAGGGATGGATTCAGGGGGAAAGCTTGAGAGAAGTGACTGAGCTAACTGCTAAGGAAAAGCAGATGTGAGTGGATGCTTGCACAGGGACTAATCCCAGCTACCAAAGGCTTGCGTGGTGTCAACTGGTCATTCTTTGTATGCGTCCAGAATTTTCCCTAATGTTGACAAAAACCTGGCCAATGTAACCCAAAAGAGGATGCAATATTAGAGCGGTGCTGACATGATGGTCTGTGTACCTGTAAATGAGAAGAAACTGAGCACAGGAGCTCGCTGTCTGAATATCTTGAAAAATTCCTAGTAAGGAGCTGGATGGTGGGATAGAGTCAAAGGAAATAATGGTGACTCCATTGCTGAAGTAATTTAAACCCAGAGTGGAGAATACTCCAGAGAACCCATTGCAGGTTACAATCCTGCCTTCTTAAGAGGATTGACTAGATCAGCTCTTAGATCTTTTTTTCATCTCTAAATTTTTATGATTACATAGTCATTTGATTCCAGGTGATTCTTTTGCCTAGAGTTAAATCTTCAAATAAAATGTTTTCCAAAGATAAATCTGCATAGTTCATTTGCACCCTCTTTTTAAGAATCGCATGATACAGACCTATCGTGATAGTATTTGCTGCCCAGCTACCATCGTGGGAGTAATAGGAATACAAACATTAGCTTGAAAGATAAATTTAGAAATCAGAAAGGAAAATGGGTGGTTTAAGATGCACAGCCTTATGCTGAAGATCCCAAAGGTATAATTATATTAGATATAGGCACATTCCTTCCATTTATTTGACATAGATAGATATGCACTGCCTTTGCCTTTTTCACCGTTTTCTGTAAGACAGTATCTGAATTATTCTTTTCTGTGAACAGGTGAAGTACAAATATATCATATTACATATCACTATATTATGGCCTATAGCAACATACCACATGTTTATAAATATAATTATTAAAACCATGCATTTTCTAATGTCCCAGAGAGTGCCTGAGAGAATTTGCATTGTCCTTTGAAGACCCTTGCATCTGTCCATTGAAGACAATGAGTGACACTTCTGCTTGTGTGAGATCAAGATCTCTTTATGAATGTCTGTAGGAAGTTAAAATGATTAAGTCTCAAATAATTTATAAATTATTGATTCTGAACAGACACTGGTGGAATACCGGGCCAAGTTAATTACAGAGGCACCTGTCCTGATTTCATCCTTAAGTTTTAGTTTGAATGTGGCGTTAAGCGTTCAGCCACCTTCTTCAATAAGAAGAATACAGCTCACCCTGCCAAATTCAAGCACTTTCACAGTATGACCTGAGAGCTGATACGATGTCTCTGAGTTGTTTTAGGTGCCTTATTGGCATACACACAGCTTATAGTTATACATACATATGTATACAGAAATATGTATATATATGTAAACTATCTAGATTACATATAGATAAACTATATAAAGAGAGTTTACCCTAATGTAGAATTTCTTGGTGTCTTTGTTTGCTAAATTAGAGAGAAAAAAAGGTGAATTTTCAAAAACTATTAAAAATATTAAAAATAAAAAATTTGAAAGAAAAGTCAAACAATATAAACTGTCAACCCTAACTCCATTTTAACTTTTTTTTCCTGACAATTTCCAGTAATGACTAGGCATGACAAAGTCAGTGGATCACCTCTTGCTGATAAGACCAAAATTCCATAATATACATTAGCCTTAAATCCATGTTGAGAGCAAATATGTAGAAGAAATAGCTTGGTGCATTAGTATTTTATTAGTGTTCTAAATTTTCAGTTTATAACATGAGGACAATTAGACCAAAAAATTAAAATAAGACATGAGACAACAAAACCATGAAAAACTTTTGGAGAAGCTTTGGAAATAATTTTTCATTTCACTGGAAGCTATTGAGAGGAGTTTGTTTTTGAAAGTTCCATTTTCTAGCTTATATAGAGAGGAAGTTCAGGCATGTGTGGACTCAGAGGTATCACCTACGAGTTGGGTGAAGCTGTGCCACTGCGCGGGGAAATAACCGAAAGCTCAGTGGGGCAGAGAAGGAGGGAGGACGGAAGAGTGTGGCTCTTCGGTTTAAGGGTCTGGACATGTGGTGGGGAGACCTGGGTCTAATCCTGGGTCTGGGGGCTGTGTCTGTGTTTTCCCAGATGGTCAAGTTTGCTCTAATACTGCCATGCCGAGTTTCATGACCCCAGCTGGATGTTGGCATGGATGAGATGCCTCAAAGGGTTGGTGCAGGTGTGGGTGTAGCCTTCTTTATAGGACCTACGCCTCGCAACTCCTCCCCACTCCACTCCTCCGTGTTTCTGCCTTCTTAGACCTTTTTCCATGCTTGCTGTCTTCTCCTCCTTACCAGTGCAGAGGAGGATTCTGCTATCTGAAGTAAACACAGAGAGCAAATACATAGCTGCTGCTTTTGGGGTGAGAGCTTTGCTATCCTTGAGGGTAACTAAGTGCAGGAGAAGAGTGTGCTGCAGTAGGGGCATCAGTGCTAGAATTCAACCTTTACAAGCCAGAGCATATTCTGACCTTTTGACTTTGGTTGTCTCCAGTGATGGTTAATAGAATTAATTCAGATTTGCCATGATTTAAAAGGAGATCAGAATCCAACACTTCTTTTTTTTCCAGTTTTGCCAGCCGTGTTTCGCCTTTTTCTTTTCATTGCAATAAGAACAAAAAAAGGATTCCTCCTTCCTGCATTTTCACAGTATTTAAATAAGTGATAAGCTGGGGCAAACAGGTTGAAAGTTTGTATTCCAAAGCCAACCAAAGTAAAAGTATGGTAGGTGATGGTAGAAGTACGATTATCGAAAGATGACCACATAGCTATTAGATACATCCTACTAGGTTAACTATCTGCCAAACAGCAGGAATGGATTTGTAGGTTATATACTTAAAGAGAAATAACTGTGCAGTGACTAAGAAAATTAGAAACTCTTCAGCCAATCAGAATGTAACGCATTGCAAAGCTAACAATTAACTTCATACAGTAATTGAGCATATCTGCACAGTAATTTACAATAAGAAATCAATTTTATTACAGTTTTGCTATGAAAAATCATTCTGCTATGTATTTGTGAAAATTATTTTTCATAGAGATAGTTAAAATTCCTGATGAAATTGTATTTAACATGTTGTGAATATGGCTAGAAATGGATTATTGCAACAAAGTTTGTAGAGTTCTGAAGCTGCTGCTCTAAAATACTAAGGTCTGAAACGTAATTAGTAAATAAAGAGTTATCTTTTCTCATTTTTTGAATAATGTTAACAAAATGAGATGATTTGTGTTTTTGTCACATTTTCTCCCTTCAAGTTAAGTATAAAATATGTGCATGAATTAATAATGGGCCTTTCTGTACAGAAAGTTTGGGGCAGATTATAGGAGGATTAGCTATAGCTTAATCAATATTTCACAAAACAAATAATTTTTTTTTCCACAAAGGCAGAAAACTATTGAAAGAAATAACATCAATTCTACCCTAGCCAGTTATGGTGTGAGAAGAATTCTGATCTCTTTTAAAATTTGTCTACATATGTTGATTATGACTCAAAATATTCCGTAAAATGTAAATTTCAAGTAACAACCAAATAAAATATAAAATTATGGAGTATTCTAAAATAGAAAAAATTGAAATATTCTAGTCTGTTGATCTTGACTTATAAATCAGGACAAAAATAAAACCATTTTGCTTTCCTTATTTCCAAACACATTTCAAGTAATACAGCATTTTGATCGTATCATGTAGCACATGTATGTGTGTATGCAAGTGTCGTGGTTTGACCTCAGCCAGCAACAAAGAACCACGCGGCCGCTCGCTCAACCCCCACGGCAGTGGGGGAAAATCAGAAGAAAAAGGCAAAACTCATGGGCTGAGATAAAGGCAGTTTAACACAACAGCAATGGAAAAAGGAGAACGACAACACCACCACTGATGGCGGAATGTACACACACGGTGACTGTACCAGCGCTCACCCAGCGGACCCCGGGCAGCCCCAGCCCGCTCCCAGCCGCCACTTCCTCCCCCTCCCCCGGCCAGCTCCCCCTACGGAATGGGCATGGCCTCACATGGGATAGAATATCTGTGTCCTGGGCCAGGAAATTAACCCTATCCCTGTCGGAACCAGGACAGCAAGTATGTGTGGGTGTATATGTTTACGTTTATGTATACGATGTGTAGGTATAGGTATATGGACAGAGGGCACTTCATCTATCAAATCCTTCATAAATGTTTATTAATTACTCTTAAATTAAGGTACACTTGACTGTGAGGCTGACTGCTTGGATGTTTTTTTTTTTTTTTTAAAGCGGGGAAATCTCTCAACTCTAAATATTGTCTTTCACAAGACCTTGAGAGAAGATCTTACTTCACCAGAATGATATATATAGTTTTTTAAAAAAAGTTATTTTCTATATTTTAAGAAGGTCTGTGACAATTGTTCTTTAAAAATATTTTTAATTAAAAAATTATAAATTCTGCTTTTCATGAAGAATCTAAATGCCTATGTTTTCACTGGGAAATTTATCTGTTGCTATCAGCCTAACTCAATAGTGAGCACAGCTCAGTTGATACTGCACCTATCTAACTTTCAGCTTATTTATACAGGGATATTTAAGGAAAAAGCTAATGTTTAGTGTCATATATGAATGGAGATCTTTTGTGTGATTTAACCAGTGAACAGCTGGTTTCATTACTTTGCCAAAGTCAGTCTTCTGTTTAGACATGACTGCAAAGTGTAGATGGACCAAGAGAGTACTCAGCACTGCTTGGGAGCCAGTTTGGACCTTGCTCTGAAGTGGCGTCTTTTATTCTTCTGAGTATTGGCAACTGAATATTTTTTTCATCTCAGCTGTACATTTAGGTGACAACTGACTTATCTTCAGTGAAGACAGAGTCCTACAGCAACTTGACAGCTAGTAGCATGATGACTTTAGAAGAGTGAAGGAGTTGAAAGCAGGGCAACTGGGAAAGGAAAATAAATTTTAATCAATTACACACAGATTTCTTACTTTTTCTGAGAAGTCAGCTGATTTCAATAACTAAGGCACAGTTTAAGAAGAGGCATCTTTGACTTTTGAATTAAGAGTTGACATATGCAACACTTCAAGAGATTCTTTAACAGAGCTGTGGAGAAGTAAATATTCATCCTCGTGGTCCTAATATTTTGGCATAGGAGAGGCAGTTGTCCAACCTCATGTAAAATGAGAAAACTGGAGGGTCAGTGTTCTTCAGTCCAAGAACTGCTTATTAGATAAGTATTCACAGAAATCAAAAATCCTGATTTGCATTGGTGAAAGACTGCTGATTAAATAGATCATCTTCAGTAAGTTTCAAATAAGCTAAAGCTTATGCAAGCCAATCTTGTGTGTCAGTGGCTCACGTGATCAAAAATATTTTTAAAGCTCATCGAAGCATCTTATCCTGAAACTCATTCCAGAGCAGCATCTTTTAAGCCTGGACATCTTCTGAATAATATCAAGAAGTATTAAATGAATGTCCTTTTAGAAGGCAATGTACAGTCCTTTAGATATTGATTTAGTTAAAGATAAAATTAAATTCAAATATTTATCTGCAATAATTCTTGGAAAGGCCATCAACTTTTGGAAAGCCCTGATATCACTTATTTTAGCAAAACATGATAAATAAATGAAATAAATCTACAGAGGATAATTTTTCTAGAGAATTTCAGCAAATTTATGGGAGCAGACAGGGAGAACTCTTAACCCGAAAGTTGTTGTAAAGCATACCTCACTTCTAGGCAGCTGGGAAAAGGATTTTTCACTTCAGACATAGTAGTGGTTTTCAGGAATATAAACTTGTGTGATCCTCATTTCAGTAAGGATCACATCTAAACCTGGATTTCACTGGATAAGGGTGACAACTTTATCAGTAAGTTAAATATCAGAGCAAATAAGTGCTGCATCTCCTTGCCACTGGGGTCAAGGACAGCATTCAGCTGACCTTCATACAAAGCCTGTGTAGGTATAAGTCTTATGGCAAGTTTACCCAGGAGATTAATTTTCAAAAACAAGAATCAAGAAACAACTTTTCTTAAGGAAAGAACCAGTTTAGTGCTGCATGACGCTACCTTATTCCTAAGTTTGACAATTTAATGCCAGTCCCGTTTTAACGTGTTTTAATTTAGTCTTGATGGACTTATCTGAGGATTTTACATCTTCATAAGCAGATTCTTAAATTAAGTAATAATAAATATTTTATACATTATTATAAGGGTTCCTTTTCTCTCTCTTTTTTTTTTTTTTTTTTAAATAAAAATCTGTGATGAAGGGAAAAGAATCCAACCAACATCATGGTGTACGTAGGTTAGGCAGATACTGAAGTTCTTGAAACTTTCATGGTTTTGTCAGATGAGATTTTTTTTTCCCCTGCAGGACCCAGCAAAGATACAACTCTGCAAAACCCTAAGTGCCTTCTGTGATATGCTCATTTTAGTTTTTGTGGAAGCTGAGACTCTTCAGCATCTTGTAGGAGACACTCAGCAGCTCAAAGGCCTTCCATTTCCTTCTCAAATGTGGAGAAGAGAACAACAAAGTAAAATCTCAAGACAGAGTCAGTGTGCCCTCACAGAAATTTATTTTCTGACCTAAATCTAGCAATCAGTGAAATGTAGTGTAAGACATCAGGAATTCCTGACAGAACAAGTTGCATCTGAAACGCGACTACTCCTTTCTGATCTCTAATACTGAGGCAAATGGCAACCCCAGAACCAGTGGAGAAGATCAGAAAAATAGATGGGTGGGAGATTTGCAGTTGGCTGTCAGTAGAGGCAAATTTACATGAATATGAACAAATAAGTACAGAGTGGCCAATCAATCAGCTGTGTTACTGGATGGTCAAATCTCCCATCAATCTGAGGGAGATTACCTGGTGTGCTCCCCATGGAGGCAGAGAGCGGTGCTGTTATACAACCAAATCGAGTTTATAATTCCTGTTTCTTTCCTGGTGCAGGACCCTTTATCCTAAACACAGCAGAGAGATAAAAAGTATTGCACAGTAGAGTAAACCTTTGCCAGAGTAAGAAGGAAATACTCTTAAGCTTTAATTTACTAGACATAATATGAAAATACTCAAAAAATTCTACTATATATTTGTGATTGTTATTATACACTTGAGTTCTGTATGTGAATAAACTGGTCCCGGACATATTTTAAATGGCGACATTTGCATCTGATTTGCTTTTTGGAAATACTATTTTTTGGTTGCATACTAGTGAGAAATGCAGTGGCTTTTCTTTCTCCTCAAATTGAAACGTGTTGCGTGGATATCTAAACTCCTCCAACATTGATGATAAAACAACCAAGCATAGAACCTAAATTTTGAGACACAAGGTACCAATTCTGCATATTTACTGTGTGTGGTTCTAACCTGCCTATTACTGAGGTATTCTTGCTTTCATTGAGGGCATGTACTGTGTCTTTGTTGAACCAGGCCAAAAGAGAAGAACATAGGAATGGAACTGTTTGAGAGCAAAGTTGATGGGAAAAAAAAATTGCTATCAAAGACTTTCATGTTTTCTGAAATGTTTTGATTTTCTTCTGGAAAAAAACCCAAAGAAAATGTTTGGGTTTATTGCTATGGAACCATATCTCTCTGTGTTCTAATACTGTTTCATGCATGTTGAAGGTGGGATTCCTGTCCTCATATATCAATAGCGGAATATCATCTCTTGTCTGACCAAGTTCTAGATGCGTGACTGGGGTTGCATAGCTGCAAGTACCTACACACTGACAACAAACCTGGTGCATAAAGGAGGAAAACTCCGACAGAATTACAAGTCTTTTAAGGAAACATGGTGCAAGGTTTAAATATGGGAATACTTGATGTTGTGATTAGATTTTAAAATGCCAAAATAAGAAATCATGGGAAACTGAATTTTGTATTAAATTTTTGAACTTAGATAGATTATTTTATGGTTGCATTTGTGTTCTAAAGAACAGAAACTACCCTTATTTCTCATGGAGAAAAGTATCAGGAGTGGATTTAAATTGAAGAAAAAAATCAACAGGAGTTGAAAATTACAGAAATTTAAGTGATAACTGAGCATGCAAGCTGGCATAATGAGCTTAATCTAAGTTATAATATCATAACTGCTAAACCCAAGAAAATGTTATCTGCATCTAGAGATAAACTTTGAAATGTGACTTCAGTCTTAATTTCTTTGAGCAGATGTATTCATGCCTAGGTTAAACAAAAAGCTAAGACCCATTTTTCCGCTGTTTTTCATTTCCCTAACATACATGTCCACTTCAAATGTCACTTTTATCAGTTTGGACAACAGAAATAAAGTCAAGATCAGTGACTAATGTAGATACAGTATGGCTGAGTAATGAAGAGCAAGATTCTTTCTATTATGACAATGAGTAATATAAGCAACGCTATTGATTCCCCTGCTCAGAAAGTTGGCAGATTCTCAGCCTAGACAAATGAACAGCCAAAATCAAGTCTCTGTTTATTTTAAAAAGTGATTTTAGTCACAATAATCACCATCAATTTTAGCAATGGTTTCTGGTAATCTGTATAAGCAGAAACTGAATTCAAGCTTGCAATTCTAAAACACCATCTATTATTCTATATAGATAGTAATGCAGACCTCAATTTCTGCATTAGTTTTAAGTTTGTATCCCTCCATTGAGAACATTTGGTTTTCCCTGCAGTGTGCTTTGGCACAAAGAACGAAGTACCTAGATTTTTTATTTGCAAGTCTGAAATTGCTGCGGCAATTAAATGTGGTCATCTTTACTCATTAAAAAACTTCTTCTGAACCTAAATTACAAAAAAAATCCCAACAAAAACCAACACTGAAAACTAAAACCAAAAACTAAATCCTGCTTATTTGCTTGATCAATTAACTTAATAAAGAGACAAATACTGTCAGAAACATATTCAGCTAAGACTAAAGTGTACTAGCCGGTTGGATTACATTTCATGAAGGTTTTTTTTTTCATTGTCAAACATAGAGGTAATTTAACATTATAGATGCTCCAGTTTGGAAACTAAACATACCTTTTTAAAATGTATTGCTTCTGAATACATTTTGTATCAAAGCTGAGTTTCCAAATTCTTCATTTAAAGCAGTGGTTTAGATATTCTGACAGTTCTTTCATTGTATTTAATCTAATAATAAGGAAAATAGAAAGTTCATAGTTACTTTATTGTGGGTTTTGTAACTTTCACAAGTATCAACAGTTGTTATAATTTAAAAAGTAATCTTAAAATGATTTTTTTAAGATGATCTTAAAAATCTAAAAAGGAAACTGCAGTATACTTAAATCAATGTATAAATCCAATTTACAAATTTTAAAAGAAAATCAAAATAGTATTTAAAACAAGGCAGTGTTTTTATGGTGGTTAATAGAAAGATACTGCAACTTACAATATTAATGTAAATACCAGTAAATATAATACTGTCAGTGTGCCAGTGGTGTAAGAGTTGTCTGAAATGAGAAGTATGTTTTATGAACATTTAGAAATATAAATTATACCTCTAAAATAATAACAATAAAAAAGGAATATTTATTGATAATTACATTTTTTTACTAAGCAAGAAATGTATGGAAGGGAATGTGGCAAAAATCTTATAATGGATAATTGACACAAGTTTGTTTTTTCTGTCTGTTTCCCAATCCACTTAAAATCTGATTCTTTTTCCCTATGTAAACGGAAAGTAGTCAAAAAATGAAGACAATGCATATGCTTTGGTGTTCCACTTTTGGGGGCTTAGGTAAAGTGTTCAATTTGGCATTAAGTTGCCATTCATTTCTTGCTTTTCTCAAAGCCTTATTCACTCATTTTGGATCAGGTTGTGCCATTGATTTTTAACTAGAATTCCCCACTGACTGTAATAGGAGGTTCTGCTAAAAATCAATTGCCTGATCAGGATCACTGTGAGATTCCTCTAAAAGAAAGAACCTGGAGTCTCATAAAAATAGGATAAGTGGAAGTACTGATAGTGTGACAGCAGTACGAAAGCCGGAAAATGAAAGAAGAGTTGATAGCAAATGATACTCAAAAATAGAAGCCGAGTTAAAGGTGATGTTTTGGCTGTTGGGTCTTCTTCAGGCCATAAGCTGAAAACTTACATTTTTGTATTTCTCCTTCAGCCTCAGGAAGGCCTCAAAGACAAAGCATTGCCTTTAACCTTGTTCTGTATTCTAACATGTATTTTAAACACTAGAAGAATGTTGTTGGGGCAAAAGTGATAGGGTAGATCAGAAGAAAAAGGCCATTATTTTTCTTAACTAAACAGACTCTGAGAACTATACCCCCAGAGTTACTCTAAATTCAGTATTCTGTCCAGGGACACTGCTGGTAAATAATTAAGACTGCTACTGACTTAACTAAGCCCAATTATAGATCTAAACATTCCTCTGAAAATCACTGTCTAAACATTTCCCTAGTGATGGTGTTTTATGCAGAGGACCTGATTCAGCCATCCTGACTTTTGTGGTGTGATATTACGTGCTCATGGAGTTTCGTTGAGGTTAAAAGGCCAAATTCTAATCTCATCTGTACAAGGGGTACATCTTGAGTAAAGCTATTAAGGTCAGAGGAGTTACTTTAGATTTACAGCAGTGTAAGTAAAAGCTTATAGGATATATTCACATAAGATTTATTTATGCTTGTAAAGGTTACATGCTTGGGCACCCAGGTTTTCTCTTAAAGATACAAATTTCAACATTCCTGTAATGTTTTGTGTGCCTATTTAATTGACATATTTCTTATAAGTTATTTGTTTATAATTCATATGTAGACGTAAACTCTTTAAAATAATCTATCCTTGAATTTGAGGAGGTATTGGGGGGGGAAAGTAAAAATATTAAGTCTTTTTTCAAGCTCAGGAATGGCAGCTCATTTCTTCTCATGGAGATCTCATATAGGCTCATTCCTGTAGTATATATGCTAGCACGCTCTGCTAAAAATGGGTCTGCCTTTGACAGATGTGGCCTTAGGCATGCAGAGGCTGTGACATTCATGGGCATAATGTATGAAAGCCTAAAACATGGAGGATACAGCTTTCTGATTTTCTCAACATAAAGTGATGTAATCACGCTGACTTTGTAGGAGTATATGCAGCCTCTGCAAGAACCCAATATATTATTGTTTACGGTTACAGGACTGGCCAAAAAATAATACTTAGCACATTTACAGCATGGTCTGTCAGAGCATTGCACAAGCCTTAACTAATTCATCAATAAGATAGGTGATTTGACATGATGTCTTTTCTGCTTAGTATAGACATGGCTTTGGGTAAAAAAAAAAAAAAAATAAAAATCAAAACCCAGGATATACCAGTGAACAAAATTATGCCAGACAACAAAACACAGCAAAGTCTACACAGCCAGGACTATTTCCATAACCAAATTATGCAGAGTAAAATGCAGAAGACAGGGTATATCCCTCCCGAGTCTAATTTGTTTCAGTCAGGTTAACTGGGAATCCTTTTTTTAAAAAATATTTTCCATCCAGTGGTGGAACAATAATGGATTACCTCTTTAACACTGTAATTAACATTGTAATCATAGATACTTTCAAAATGGTAGCACTGTAAAGAGAATTCACTAGTTCCACTCCAGTTCTTCTTATCCACCATCGGTCTCTGCTGGGCTCCCAAAGAGCTAAGTTTCATGGTATGGATCTTCTCAGCACATGCAAATTCTGGTAGGCAACTGTCACCTATCCAACACTTGTCCTGGGTGGAAAAAATATTTGTGATTTTTCTATGGTAAATTATTATCATGCTGGTTTAGTGTTTTTTCTTATTGATACATACTAATGAAGATAATAGATGTTCAGATATCCATGGCTGGCTGAAGTAGACTTCCAAGCATGTAACACACCATGGACCAGTGACCGAACTACGAAATGAACCTGGAAGATATTTTAAAGGTGTAACAGAAGTTGGTGAAATGCTTATGCCAGAAGATGTAAGTGGGAGTCCTGTCTTTGCTTTAGTAAGATAAACACAAGTCCTCACTGTGCAGAAAGCAGGCAAGTTTTTTAACCAAGCATAATGTTTTACGGAAAAAAAGGCCAATAAAAACCCCCACCAGCACTCTTGGAAAGTATGGAAGCAACTATTTTCAAAAAAGGAGGCAAAATATTTTGGTAGATATAGCAGCCCAGAGAAAAATGAGAAGTGAGAGTTAAAATCCTGATTAGAACTGTGCTATAGATTCTGAGATAACAAAAATCTCCTGTAGGGGAGAGTGTCACTGCTATAGGCATTAGGCTTACAGTGGGTTGTCATTGCAAACATAAGGGGAATGCCAGAAAATGCTCTGGTAGATAAAAACGGCAACTAACCCAATTGGCAATGAACTGGGGTTACAGAATGACAGTGTAAATGTAGCTGAGATTCAGAGATGTTTTTCAAGCGCAGGTTTTAGGATTCCATATTTAGGAATGAATGGTTTTGAGCAAAGAAACTGAGGAAAACACAATATATTTACTGAATATGAGTCCGCTGGGGACTAAAATGAGTGGTGCTTACAGAAATGTGTATGGCCAGCTTAACATGTTTCTGAAACAAGCACCCAAGTCTTCATTTGTAAGCTATGAAAATATATTTTGCACTGATTTTGTATTATTTACATAATAAATGTAGGACTTAATTTTTCATATAATCTCTTTCAGTTACAGTTTGCAATGCTTTTGTGTTTTTCTGATATTAAAATTTTACCTATAGATACAGATTAAATGTTTTGGAATGAACTGTTATTTGTACACCCCATGACTCAGTATTTGAACAGTTACTTTCCTGGCTTCATGATTATATTCCCTTGACTTACATGTAAAAACTGTCAATTCTGCTTATCCATTAGTGTTGTCTTAAGGTTGTCTTAAGGTAACCTACTGACATGCAAAATCCAAAGCAGTGCTGATATATCTCATTTCTCTACTACCGGGGTTTTGAATAACCTTGCTCCTTTAAATAACCTTGTTTGAAATAACCCTGTATGGTTGCAAGAGTGAAACAATATATCCCATGAAGTTGCAAATAGCAAGTTTCAGGAAAAGATTTAATCTTCTATTTAAATCATAGGATGCATCCAGCAACAATTGGCATTTTTTCAGTGTGTAGTATTTACGGTCTAAACAAAATAACACACTAAGCCACAGGTGTTATTTAGTAACTCTGGCCATAGAAAGTAAGGCAATCTATACTTCATGAATGAAATCATGGTCAAAACTGAAAGGAGTGTTTTAAACCAGAGGAGAGGAAATGGTATTTCTTAAGTTAAGCTACATAACTGATGTGTGAAACTCATTTTCATAAGCAATAACCAGGGTGATGCTCCAGCAAAGTGTTAGGTATGCCGTGAACAACTTGAGTAGCCACAGTTATGTTTTACGAGAAGTTATGTGCTGTACAGATAACTAATCAACAAGTAAAAGAAAAAAACCTTTTTCTCTGGACTGGTAATTTCATTGTGGGCTTTCTTATGTGTAAAGGATTTTTCTTCTCTGTAAATAATGCTGGCCAGCCACAGAGTCAGGATGATCTGATCCAGGATACCAATTCCCATTCTTTTTTCCATTGGATATGTAATTCCCACAGAACTAATGGAAATTGTGTCCAGGACAGCAATTCATTACAATTGTGATTAAAGGTTTTGTATGAAAAAAACCCAGTAGAGAAATTATATTAATATAAAGTACCTAAACCAGTGTGGTCCTTCAGCTGTAAAAATTAAAGGTATTTTATAGGACATCAATAATTTTATAATTTCAGGGATACAGTGTTTTAAACGTCAGCAAAAGTGATTGAAAAGATTTCTTTAGGCTACTTTCAAAGCTTTTTTATTTAATATGACTATTTGACACATCAAATATTCCACTGAAATTTTAAAACGAAGCTTTCTTTTTATCTGTAAGAGCACTGTAAAAGCATAGAGCCCCTTATTCTGTAGAATCTGATATAAGCTGTCCACCTATAGTCCTTTTCTGTAAGATTTAATCCACTCTTTTTTGAGACAGAGGAAGACTCTTGCAAGCCTTTTGCATGTATCTTCTTTTACTGTTTTGGGGTTTTTTTGGTCTGATTTTTACATAGTTCTTTTCTTTATGTCTTCCAATATGCATTTTGTTTTCTCCCCAAGTCTCAGTGAAGCTCTTCTGCCTTTTTCTTCCGCACACATTTTAACTTTTCCACTCTTCTCTTTCAAGTACTGTCGGATGATCTTTTTTTTAAGTTAGTGAAGTATCTCTGAATCTATATCCCTCCTGCCATGAGGTTATATGGTTATCTGTCACACCAGCCAACAGTTCCAAATTGGTTTAGTACCTTTAATAAACAGCCTGGCATAAATATGTGAAAATCATATCCTTCTTTATGTGAACAGGAAAACCTGTATATTGCTCGAATCATTATTTAAAGACTTTTCCAATTGTGACAAGAATCACAAGACCAAAATTGCAGTGCATTTTATGTATGCTTAACCATCATGGAAGCAGTAAAAGGTGAGACAAATTTACAACCCTGCATAGTATAAAACATCTCAAGATCATCTCAACATGTGCATATGCATTCTGAAACTAGAGAATATGGAGATTTTAAAGGTAAGCTAAATCATTTCAGCTCTTTTGTTATCAAAATAATGTAATGAATTGGTAGCAGTGTCATAAAAGGCTTTTCTTAATGTTCTGTTGTAGTTCCCAGGAATCTTTAAAAATTCCGTTCAAATAAAAAGATATATAAACCTAAGCTTTATTAATTATATCTGCATATGCATAAAAATGCACACTAATAGGACATTATTTCCATCTCATTGCTAGTTTTAAGATGTCATTTCTTGCTCTTTCTTAATTAGACTTAAATTCAAAGTCATGTCTCAGAATAAACTGGGCTCATTTTAAGACCCAAGAAATATTATTTTTGTTACTATATGCGTCCCATTCATTAAGAAGTAAACACCTTTTTTTTCCATCTGGGTTATCTGCGTTATACGGTAAATAAAAAAAAGGGAATGAAGAGCTTTCAGTTTTCCATGACAACACAGGGAGTGCCTCTCTCTAAAAGTGTCTGCTGAGGATCTCAGACCCCTGACCCAGCAGACGGTCAAATACATGCAGTGTCCACATACCAGAAAGTACAACCATTATCTGAACCAAATCCTTTCTTAAGAGTCCCAAAGTCCTACCCAGGTTTGGTATTGCCCTGATGTTTTGATGGGATGTTATAATCTTTTTTTTTTTTTTTTTTTTGGCTTTTTTCCCAGTTGAATAATAGGAAAAAGTCAAGTAAAATTTCTTTAACATTACAAAAATTTCTGTTAGCCCTGTATTACCTACATTCACTATCTTTTCTTGACCAAAATAATTAATTTCATTTTGATTTGAACGTTGAGAGACAGTGTCAAAAGGGTGGAAGAAGAGTTTCAGACACACGTTTAACCACAGAGGCCAAGTCAGCCTCAGTATAAGCCAAGGACCTTTTAGGTTGCTATATAATTTTTCTTGAATGCAAGATATTCTTCTGAAGCATTATGACTTACATGGTGAGAAATGGAGGGAGCTGATAATAGGTGTTGTGCTAGAATATGCCATTTACCTTCTTTCAGCTGCACTGGCTCAGTTTCTGGCCTTTGGTTTTGCTATATGCATAGGGATTAGGCATTTCTTCTTAAAACCAAAAATACGTTTTAAACATATAGGTATGTATTTTGAAATAAAAATATAAGATTTCAACAATAAAGGAATTCAGAAACTAAAATTGACAGCATGTTTCTTTAATAATTTTGCCCTATAAAGGCCATTGTTATAGGACTGTAATGGGACCATGAATAATATCTTCAATGAAGACAACAGCAATAAGAAAATCAGTAGGTTAAAAACATTTTGTCTGAGTCTCTGTTTTAAGTGATTTTTTCCCCTGCCTCTATGCCACTATGCAGAACATAGACATAACATCAGTGAGGGGAAAAATTAATGCTTGCCAAATTGAATACAGCAGATCGGGAGGGGACCGCAATGCCATCTACAAACTTCTAATTAAAAGAAGGTGCTGAAAGTGAAATTCAATGACTATGGAAGGGAGCTGAACTTGTCCCATCAAATTCAAGTTATCATCTACAGTTTTCAGATGCGCTACGCAGAGCAGTGCCACATGGCGAAGGAAGCTGCACCTCCTTACAGGGAAGATCCCTGAAATTTTCCTCGGAAAAACACGTCTAAGCACTGTTACAAAAGGCCAGCGTGGGATGAATGGCACAGACAGTGCCATTGTGCAGGTTTCCAGCTGTAATAGCAATCAGGCCCTTGTGCTGTTTGTGTGACATTTTCAGTCCTGGCTATTGATCATAACCCTTCCCTGCCCGTACCCGTGCCGTTTTGGAGCAGGCACGGGACCAGATGAGTTTTACTTCACCTTCCTTCCACTACTCTAGGGTGGAGGGTTGTCAAAATAAAAACCTGACACTGAAGAACAGGGTGGTAATAGTTTCACGTAGCCACTCCTTTGCTCCCTACGATACCGTAGGTTTTTATTTTTGGAGGATGGAAGGCAGAAGGCAACTTTCCTTTCATAGTTCAGGACTGTGAGAGTGATGAAATGCAGCTTAGCAGTGCTGCTTTTTACACTTTTTACTCTTCTGTTTGAGGCTTCTGGTTGCAAACCTGCAGATCTAGGAATAACATTATTCCAGTTACTGGACTTCGCACCAAAACTAATCTGTTGCTTTGTGTTGTATCACATGACTGACTATTTTAATTGATATTAATTAGCACAGAAATATTTTAAAAATATTTTTTCATGGTACGCTATGAGAAAATAATTTTCAAAATTACGCAGAAAATACTCAAGACAAAAAAATGTATGCAATAATGATCAGATAGGGTTTTTATTAGGGCTTTTTTTTGAGGGTCACTATCAGTGTAAAAAAATATTTTTGCATGGAGAAAGTTAATGCAGGGGATTACTCTCAGACATTTGATTGTACTTTCATGCAAATGCCTTATATTCTGATTCAATACTTGTGTTACATGGTGCGCAGTATTATCTTGCTATGTTATGACCTATCGTTTCTTATTTCACAAGACTAGGAGTTCTCAAAACAGATGTGTAGTTTGTTCTGGACTGGGACACCTGCATGACTATATATCTGCAATATATGTTTGCAAAAGCACTAATGTTAGCATTTATGGTACTTCCATTTCTGCCAAGGTGACGAAGACTTACCTACCTACGTTTTCACAACTCACACCAACTTTAATGGAGTAAGATTTTTTGCTAACATAATGTTTGTGGTTTCTTGCTGCTGCTCTATTGCTCTGGTTCTGTTCAGTTCCACAGAAATCAAAGATGGTGAAGACCTAATAGGTTATCTAATGCTTTTCTGTGCCACTGTAGGATTGTTCCCTAAGGTGTATTCTTTAGTGTTTTGTCTTGCAAAGAGCAGAAGTCCACTGTTTCCCCTGGGAAACTTTTCAACAGTCTGGTAGAATTCACCATTAGCAACATTTTACTTCTGTTCAGCTTAGATTTTCTTTTACTTCATTTCATACAGACACTTGTATTTAATGATAATACTCTGACAATCATACTGTATCATCTTTCTAGATACATTCCCAAACAGTTGAAACCTAATTCTGCAGTCATAACTAATGCACAATGTCCTGCCATTGATGAAAATTTAGTCTTCAAACAATTCTGCAAGGTGCCGGGCATGTCCTGCAAAGTGCTGCACATCTCTCAAATTCAGCACCTGCCGGTTAAATTCAAGCCTTTTGCCTTTGTATTCAAATCTCTCCATAACATTGTCCTACCTTATTTGACCTAGACATTTGACCTGCCTCTGCCTTCTCTTTTCGACTCATGATGTTACCCTTGGTGTCCTCCTCATCTGTGTTGTTTTGTCTCCTTCTTTCCATTTGCATACAGCATCCTCAGTGAAATGAGTTGTGAAACCCTCACCTTCTCCTTAGCTCTGGCTAAACTCCAGTTTTCAGCATTAAAATCAAAGGAACATGGGTGATCTTATTCAATGGTTGGAAGTATATTTATTTTGCAAGTTATAAACATCAAAACAATCAACCCTAAGGTAATCTTGCTTTTGCTAAATAACTGCAGTTATTTAATTTTTGCTGTGAGGTTTGCATCTCTCCCTTCATTTTACCCTGTTCTCAAACTTGTGTTGAGATCGTAGTAAAAATAAACTTCTCTGGGAAGAGAAGATGTTTGCTTTGGAAGTACAATGCCTAACTTAAAAAAGAAATTTTGCATTCTTAGTAGAAAAACAGAAGTAATATTAATTTTATTCTGAAATTCCAACAGAGCAAAAAAATCTGCAATTTTCAATACACTTTATATTTCAACACTGAAAGTAGCTTGGGCTTCAAGTAGGTCAATAAATAGAAATGAATTAGAAGGCTTCATTTTTGAGTGGAGCTCAAGCTTCATTTTGAGTGGAGGAAGCAGCAAGAATTCCCCCGAATGTGTAAAAACTGATCAGCTGAAAAAATAGGCGCAAAGAATGATTTAGGATCCTGAAGCCTAGTGATGACTGACCTGTTTGACATGAATTACAGAAGTATTTGCAATCAGTCTGGGCTAGGTTTTGAACTCTATCTGCAAATTACAAGTAATTTGGTCAAATGTTATGAGTGACTTTTTGTAAGCTCCATCAAAGCTGTTTGCTAGATAAGTGTGTATGTCTATCTGCTGAGCTCTGTTGAAAGTATTCTCAGAGATTTCAGGCTGACGTGCATATTGAATCTGAAGGTGAGTCTGCTTTGCTGTGAAAGGTTATTTGAGGAAAGTAAGGTAGAAGAAGTGTCAGTGGTGGTGCATCCAGTGATTCTGAGTTGAATGAATGACAAGAAGGGAAGTTCAGTCAGGAAATATTTTTGTTTGATTTATCAGAAAAAAACCACACCTATTTTCCATGTTCTTTCTGATCTTGCATGGAAACAAATCTGGGAAGAACACCTTCTCCTGCTTTTAGCCCTAGTTCTGTTGCTATCTTTTATTACCTTCTGCAACTCCTTTGGGAACTGTCTTGGTTTTATTTTTTATTTGACCTGACATAAATATCTCTCAATTTTNATTTTTGCTGTGAGGTTTGCATCTCTCCCTTCATTTTACCCTGTTCTCAAACTTGTGTTGAGATCGTAGTAAAAATAAACTTCTCTGGGAAGAGAAGATGTTTGCTTTGGAAGTACAATGCCTAACTTAAAAAAGAAATTTTGCATTCTTAGTAGAAAAACAGAAGTAATATTAATTTTATTCTGAAATTCCAACAGAGCAAAAAAATCTGCAATTTTCAATACACTTTATATTTCAACACTGAAAGTAGCTTGGGCTTCAAGTAGGTCAATAAATAGAAATGAATTAGAAGGCTTCATTTTTGAGTGGAGCTCAAGCTTCATTTTGAGTGGAGGAAGCAGCAAGAATTCCCCCGAATGTGTAAAAACTGATCAGCTGAAAAAATAGGCGCAAAGAATGATTTAGGATCCTGAAGCCTAGTGATGACTGACCTGTTTGACATGAATTACAGAAGTATTTGCAATCAGTCTGGGCTAGGTTTTGAACTCTATCTGCAAATTACAAGTAATTTGGTCAAATGTTATGAGTGACTTTTTGTAAGCTCCATCAAAGCTGTTTGCTAGATAAGTGTGTATGTCTATCTGCTGAGCTCTGTTGAAAGTATTCTCAGAGATTTCAGGCTGACGTGCATATTGAATCTGAAGGTGAGTCTGCTTTGCTGTGAAAGGTTATTTGAGGAAAGTAAGGTAGAAGAAGTGTCAGTGGTGGTGCATCCAGTGATTCTGAGTTGAATGAATGACAAGAAGGGAAGTTCAGTCAGGAAATATTTTTGTTTGATTTATCAGAAAAAAACCACACCTATTTTCCATGTTCTTTCTGATCTTGCATGGAAACAAATCTGGGAAGAACACCTTCTCCTGCTTTTAGCCCTAGTTCTGTTGCTATCTTTTATTACCTTCTGCAACTCCTTTGGGAACTGTCTTGGTTTTATTTTTTATTTGACCTGACATAAATATCTCTCAATTTTACAAGAAGACATTTATTTGTTTCACTGATATCTAAATTTTCTTCTGCTGCTTGCCTCAGGCCTGCGTGGTATTATCCCTGGACAGAGACCTATGCACTCTTATGGCTCCCACAGCCTATAAGCAATATCTTTAAATTATCATCACTTAACAGGTTGGCAAAAGAGTCCTCTGTTATTAGAAGCGAAACCAATTTGTTTTACAGTTATTTGTGTACCAGAATTCTCCTGTGTCCTTAGACTATGAAATAAATGCTAACAAAATATACAATTTTGTAGTTTATGTGGTTAATGAAAAAAGCATTCTTTTTTTTGTTTTAATATTCAATTATTTTTTAAGATCTTGTGCTTTGACATTTTTGCTGAATCCAGCCAATCATAAATAAGCCTCCAATAAAATCATGATTATTTGAAAGTGAATTTGGTAAAATAGTGCACTTCAGCACTTTTATTACTTATCTGTCTCTTTTCTTTGAGCCTACAGAAAATTTGTACCAAAACTTTTCCCTACAAACTTAGTTTGTGATGATATCCTTGTGCATGGAACAGAGAAACCTCTCTTGCCAGAGTTCCTAGCTACCTTAATGCATTTGTACAAACTCTTTATTGAGAAGGTGAGATTGTATTCCTCCATTTATCCCAAACTGCTTATACTTATTTTAAACCAGATTGATATTATTTCTTTGAAAAATGAGAAGCATAGCCACAAGGATAAAAACCCCCGTGCACACACACACTCTCCATTGTCAATTACATTGCCAGATAACAACCACACCGTTTTATTTTCTTCACATACATTCTTGGTTGGGTCTCTTCACGTCCTGGATCCTACTACTCAGCTACATGGAATCATTGTCTTCTTATGGGAATGGGTCATTCCAGAGTTCAGACCTTTCGCACAGGAGTTCATCCTCAACCACTGAAGAGTTGTTCTCCTCCAGACTGTTGCTTCGCACCGCGGAAAGGGACAGTTTTTACTTTATCTCATTCATCACTGATTGTTTTTTACCCTCCTCAAAGATGTTTTGAATCTAGTAAGCAGAACAGAATAGGGACTGATTTGTCAGCTGTGGGATCCTGTGAGGAATGGCAAAATCCAAGTCAATGTTTGCAATGGACTCTGCCATGGGAAAATTTGTGTGACTTAAAACGTATTCTCATGAAATCAAAATATGAATTCTAAGCTTATAATTCATGTAAGTACTGGATGAATAGAAAGAAGTCGGAGTACTAGGTATATTCATACTGGACGGTGACTTTTATACAACCCATTATTATGTTTTTTTTAACCAACAGAGTCATAGGACCTGGATTTTGTTCCCTGGAAAGACATATTTCTGGCAAAGTAGTACCAGTGACTGCTCACTTGAATGTTTAATTTAATGCTCACTTATGCAGAAGCATGCTAGTGCTGATGCATAAAAACAACCTCTGGTATAACCTATCTCTTATCTCAGTCACTGACATGGCCCAACTTTACTTAGTTTATGAAATATGAGTGCTCTGTTTGACTGCAGATAAGTATCTATCCCTGAACAACTCTTTTCCTAGCCTAGTGGTTACAACTTTTAAAATTTTAGTCTGGTTTCCCTGGTACAATCCATGCTTTTATGGGAGATATTATAAACTTTTCCCATGTAGTCCTTTATTTTAATGCTATTTGCAACTTGGCAGTATTTTGCTACTGAAGTTTTGCGGAAGAGAACACACCACTGATGAGATTTTTAGTGTCTTCCATCCTACACAGAAAAGACATAGTACTTCTCAAGCCTGTGATTTGATGACATTCTGTGGCAAGCCAAAGACAGCACTGCTTTCCCTTCCCCATCTGCCCCGCCAAGTTGCCTTGAAAATTTTCCTTCAAACTTCTTGTCCACTGTCATCCATATTTTCAGAAATTATAATCATAGAATCATAGAGTGTTTAGAGCTGGAAGGGACCTTAAGGATCATCTAGTTCCAATTCCCCCTGACATGGGCAGGGACACCTCCCACTGGACCAGGTTGTTCAAAGCCCCATCCAACCTGGCCTTGAACACCTCCAGGGATGGGGCAGCCACAGCTTCTCTGGGCAGCACTCCTTCTTGCTGCTGAAATAAATGGAAGGACACAGAACTTCTAGAAACCAGATTTTCAAACATGAATATATTAATGCTTGTTTTTTCCTTACAGCAATTATCTATTCTTCATATTATTTTGCTGTTAATATTACTGTAGAAATAATTGAAAAAAAAAAAAAAGATCAGTCATATCACTAGGAGCTGAGACTTTATTTTTAAGATCACTTTTCTTGCTTTTTCAGAGTAAGCAGACAAGCAAAGTTGCAGAATGTGGCATGTGTTCTTGAAGGGATTACTTACATGAGTATTTGCAGTGCCATCTTGGAAATGCATTTTGGAAAGTTGGAATGAAAAAGGGTGATGTTTTGACATGGAATGTGGGAGGAAGAACAAAAATATTTAAAATGAGAGTCAGCGTTGATAACTTGATGGAATTGCTGGAAGGGGTCGTGTTGTTAATAAAAACGGTACTCCTGTGTCACCTCTGGGCCAGGAAGGCACCTCATCGCACAGCCGTTGCCCGCAGCAGGCCGTGGTGGTGGCGGTGGAATAATTGTCACATCATTAACACCTGTGAGCATCATCTGGGAAGGGTGAGTTCAGGAGTGTGCCTTGCATCATGTCCTGAGGGTCATAAATCGGCTCGCGGTGGGCTGCTGGTCATGCCTCTGAGGGAAGGCAAACCAAGGATGCATCAAGCTGGAGAGTATGAGGAGGTCCGTGGTGGGAGAGGATGCGCGGTGTGTGACGGATGGATCTCCTGGGTAACGGTGCTCACCGGGAGCTGGGCTGTTGCAAGGCGGTGGAAACGTGGAGACGGGCAGCTCAGCAAGGGCCTGAGGCTGCTGTCAGAGCAAGAAGGAGCTCCAAAGGAGGCTCGGTGTCTGCAGGAGCAGCAGCAGGATGTTGACATATAGGAGGATGCTGAAGGGGCCTGTGCCCCGGGGATGGAGATATGAGTCATGTAACTCTCTCCTGAACCTGCTGGTATTGGAGTGCCCCTTGCTAAGTAGCCTGGACGGGGCTTTTTTAATGTCTTCACTGAAACGGGAAAGTTGTTTCTTTGGTATGGAAAATACTCAATTTTTTTCTCTAAATTGGTCTTAAAAATTACAAGCTTGCATTTCTAATAGTTGCAGTTCCAGCTTATTTATCATTTCTTTCTTGCTGGGATCTGGCACTTGCAGCTAAAATTGTTAATAAAAGACAGCCTTTTTGGGTGACCTGAATCAAGTTTTAAAAGTTGTTTTCATATTTAGTCAAGGAGCTTTATAAACACTTACTTTAAAAAGCCTGACAATCTGTGGGAAAATACTGATTTTGACGGCACTGTCTTTTCAGAAGTTTGAAGATGTAATAAGAATTTAACTTCTCAAGAAATTGACTTTCATACTCTAAAGAAAAATTATTAGAAACTTAATGTTCTTCACTCGGTACACAGCAGGAGAATGTCCGAAAAAGTTAGCAATCTCTTAAATGCTGCCAGTAAGTGGAATAAGTCTTTTTCTATGTATCTTTCTCTCCTTTACAAAAGATAGAAATTGTAGTATTTTGGAACCTAGCATATACAGCTAATGTGTACATGTATGAACCTGTATGCGTATACACATTACACTTACATATATAAACATATAAAAAATCGGCTTTGAAATTTCTTGACCATATATATCTTCTGTTCTACTGAATGGTCTCAATTTTCTTCTCTCTCCCTCTTTTTTTTTTTTTTTTTCCCTTTTTATTTTTGGTAGAAATAATGAACTCAAATCAGCCCTATTTTCCTGGTTATATAGTTTATGTCATCAAACTAAAGACTAGGAGTAGCATCATGTGAATCAGTGAAAAAAAACCCCAAACAGCTATGGGAGATTGAGACCTAAACTGAATTCTGTTCCCGTGCATCAGAAATATGTAATTTTCCATTTTGTAAATACTTATGCATGCAAGAATCACCTTCAGGGTAGTTAGATGACTCACATGCATAACATTAAACACAGATATTGCAGCACTGAGGTCTTGTTTGTTGAATTCCCCTTACAAGGCCCTTTAGTCACATCTGTGCATCGCTACGGATAGCCCTTGCACAAGTGTAATGCCTGAAGAAGCATTTGCTCCAATGGGATAATATTTTATTTTCAGGAGTAGGATACTGAATCACGTTTGTGAGGACTGCAGTCAGAAAGTGCTCTGTGTAGACTGAGGGATTGATAGGGATTATTTAAGAAGGATAAACATAACAAAACAAGAGAATGTTTGTGGTTTAACCTGTATTTCCAAGCTGCTTTCCGACGAGTGAGTCAGTTTGGGATGCTCCTGTTGAATGGTCCTCTGTTTTCCAATATAAAGTATAGCTGGCCGTTTCCCATTTTGAGTGACAGAGCCATCTCACTGTTTTGTCATTATTTGCAATGACGGTACAGTGAAAGCAAATAAAATGGAGAAAACAGCTTTTTTATCTGTTTCCTTAAGGGATCGTTATGCAAGCAGACATGAAATGTTTTGTGTTTTAATTGCTTTCAAAGGTCACTGTCCTGTAAACGCTTTGGCTCCAAGAGCGGCAGGTTTCTGCGCTCTCGTGCCAAAACGAGCGGCGTTCTGCATGGATTCACTTCCCTGCTCCTGTGCTAATGTTTGCTGGCTCAAGGCCTAACGCACATGCTTAACTTCACGTGCATTAGTCATGCCATTGAACTCAAATGGGGGAGGTGACCTTATGGGACAGCCACATCAGTGAGGTACAATACATTATTCTTACGGCAGTTCTGCTAACACAGGGCAACAAACATGTCTTGTGCTGCAACCTGAAAGACAGAGCCAACGGGCAAGAAACTTTGATCTAACATAGAGACAAATTAGTGTGGTGAAGGATTAGCAGCTCCTAAATGCGGAATGAAGTTTTTGGGTGTGATTAATTTTTTAAGGTTAAAAAAACCCCAAACAACAAAGCCAGCCAGGAATGAGTATGTTTTTAAAATTATTAGCAAAGCATTTCAGAGAAATGTTTTCTGCAAAAATGTGCTTTTGTACTTTATATACTTACATAGTTTTAAAATACAAAACCTTACATACTTTAAATGTGAAACTGTATCTGGAGGATATAGATAGTGGATGTCTTTGCCTATATTACACTTACATATCTTTGAAATTTGAAAAAAGATATTTTACCTAGTTTCATTTAATGTCTTGAGATTATGAATGGTACTGTCTTGAAGTTATAAATGATAAATGCCTTTCCATCTCTCTTTTCTTTAAACAGTCGGAACTTTGTCACAACTTCAGAACGGCAACTTGTGCTAACCACAGTCATAAAATAATTCAGCACTGCTTGTATCAGAAGTGTGTTTTTTACCCAGTCATACAAAGCATAAATAATTACTTTATGGTAATATTCATGTGAGATGTTACATGTCCTGATAATTTTATCTAATGAATGCTGGGAAAATGTACTCTCTCACATCACTTACATTAATCCAGACTCTAAAAAGAATATTTCTCAACCCTAAATTTTCCTTCGTATTTATATCTCTGTAGTATGTCTTTCTACTGCTCAATGCATGGCCACAATTAACAGTAATTTTTTTGATTCTCTGTGTGCTAATGCAGTATATGTGAATGGAGCTAATCTAACTAACTTAAGCACTTACAAGGAAATGACCTCAGAAAGAGGAAAATTAAAAGTACAGGAGGAAAAAGGACAGTGTTGCATCTACAAAGCAGGGAAGAACCATCTATCCTATATAAATATGTGATTCCATGCTTTCCTGTATTAAAAATTCTGCAATGGACCAAAAGCATCAAGTGCTTTCCTGTATAAAGTTGGTACTCAGGTACAAATCTGTCCCTGGTACACCAAAAGTATAGATATTAATTATTCTTAGCTCTCCTATGTCAGCTTTTCAATTTGCTTCTCGAACTTCCTTCCAGAGGAAGATGTCATTCTTGCTTTCCAGATGGGGAGTTGAATCATGTGATTTTTCAAACCAAAACTTTGGCTAGGAGTAGAGTATATCCACCAGACTTCATGGCTCACTATATAAAGACTTGCACTATACCTGAGTATTTTGCATTGAAACACCAAAGCTAGTTTGCAGGTGCATTTCAGTAGCCTGCTTCCTTCTTTTATTTACCTGGTGTGCTTTGGAGTATGTCTTGATAAGATTCTGCCTTATGGGTGTGGCATGGACACAGTCAGATTTGGAAAGGAGTTTTGGTGCCATCAGATGGACACACTACTGGAAGCTGGCTGCCCACATGCTCGGACTAAAGTCTCCATCCCTTTTTCCCAGTTCTGCAGGGGCTGCCTGCAAGACTACTGATATTTTAGGTCTAGTGCTAAAGATAGACGAGGCTTGTGTGTGTCTTTGGATACTTATCCTAGTGAGAGTGGAACTAAATATTGTGCCAGTGGTTTGATCTGCCCCATCCTGGTTGCCTGAAGGCACAAGTCAGCCACCGTCTTATGTGTGATGCTCCCTGGTGATGGAGCAATGAGACTATTTCAGACCAAAATCAGGCTGCAAACTATCACCTGGGCTATGGAAATGATCAAGGAAGTCTGAGCTCAAATATGAACTCAAAACACAATGGGACAGTTTCAATGTAGCCCAGAATATCTAGATTGCTTGTATCTGTGCACTCAAAAGAGTTTTTGCTGGTCTCTTTGGTTAGATACAGGCAGTTTGGGGCTTCAGCTGATAAAAGGATACAAAGACCTGCACAAAACAACCTGGGCTAAACAGATGCTCTTCAGTCCTGCAAAATTATTTTATAAATTACTCGTGCTCTAAGCTGATTTTATGCTCAGCAAATATATTTCTGAAAGAGATTTATTGCATGAACCTCCGTTAATAGTAATACCTTTTACATAATGCCTTAAAACAGTATACCTACTTCGAGGTAATAAGCCTTACAAGCAGTCATTGTGGCAAAGAGTAAATTATCTTTTCATTCCCTTTTCACAGGCATAGAGGTGTACACAGAGGTAAAGTGTTTACTAGAGGTCAATTACAAGATACTATCACAACTGGGTTAAAACTAGAGGTTTTCCAGTGCTGTTCGTATACCCAGGGTGCTTGATATTGCTACTTCATTTGTCCTTTTACTCTGATATAAATGAAATCTGTTACAACAAGAATGTTAAAGAGCAAAATGTCTGAAACATTATTGTGTAATTATTTCTGTGTCATGCTACCTGTAAAATGAATGATTCATCTTCTCTTGGTACATAAGTGCACATCTGCATCAGCATATTGCACATAGAATGAGAGAGAGGAGGTTTTGCCCTTTAAAGTTTTATTTAAAGTAGAAAAATGAGCACACTTTACAGAAAACATATTTTTCTAATGCACTTAATAATTCTATGTTTCAGAGCAGTGTATGGCTAGTGACCTATCTTCCTGAAGAGAATGGCTGAGATGTCTGCTTGGAATTACTCCTGGAATTAGACCAGCATGAGGTCTCCTCTACCAATCTGAGGTAATACCGCTGAAAGGCAAGAAATCCAAAGTGATGTATGTCCAGCTGACTGTGCATTGACAATGTCAACCCTGGCAAAAGTTCCACGTGCCTGGGGCAAAAAAAAAAAAAAGCTAGGAGAATGGGTAAACCTGGGGACATCATCACTCTATGAGGCATGGTAAACATAAAGTCCTTTCTGAGAGATATTTAGCCATGGGAGCCAAAAGCTTCTCTAGGCAATGGGCAGGTTTTATTAACAGTGATAGCCCAGACTTCTGCCACGATGAAGCGCCTTCTTGAAGATTAACTAACTAGTTATTTACCTAACAATACACAGTGTAATGGCAAATGTGTTGTCCTTTTTGGTTAATTTGTAGAGCCTTTACAACCTCAGAGACTCCATTAGAGGAAAATCAGACAATTTAAAATGAGAATGTGGACAGTTGATGTTACGTGGTTTGATACTGTGCAGGCCTAAGCCTCCTGCTAGAAAAGCCACTCAGATTCTGTTTTCCTTTAACCTGGTGTACACCCAAAGAGGTTTCGGTTGCAATCATTTTGTATCAGGGTGAGCGTGGCGTAAAACGAGGGCAGAGTCAGCCCTGCTGGGACATACACACATAAGTAAGGCAAGTATGATTTACCGAGTGATACGCATGAAAACTAATTTGCTTGCTGTGGAATGATCTTTTGAAATGTTTTCTTTAAAAGGTTGTAGCTAAAAAGCAGCAGCAAATACTCCCAGGTTTGAGGTATATCTGTCTCATTCAGCTTCCTTGAGGTTACATAAATTATGTATGCCCTCTTCGCTTTGGATAACAGTCTGGTCTCAGAAAGGTATTAATTATTATGTAATAACTTTCACTAATTGTTTCTCCCTTTAGAGTATTTAAAAAGTTGGTTGTGTTGACAATAGTAAAGGATAATGAATGGTTGTTAAGATGTCTGTAGTACAAAACGAAATACTGCTTCTGCTAACAATTTCAGCAAGACAAAGTCAGTATAATTTTAATGGTATTATAGGTACATTATGCTTCTGCTGTCTTTTTTGGGAGGAGTAATAACCTTCAAATGTTTCTGTTGTTTATGTAACCTGAAAAACCTGCATCAGGGCACTCAAATTACTATCGGATAACACATTAAAATATCCCTAAACACGTTACAAGCAATGCACAAATCCTTCATATTCAGATATCCCACTTACTTCAAAGGTTTGACCTGATTTCAGTGGGAGCTCTGTAAACATGGGGTTCAAAATCAAGGTTCTTAATAATAAAGAAATCCTCACTCCAAAAATACAGATGACAGAAATCAAACACGTTTCAAGAAAAAGCTTGAACAAAGATGTTTTTCACAAGTTTGTCAGCTATTTCTTTCAGTTATCAAAGCTCATGTATATACAAGTAAATGTAAAGGTAATAAATGTCTTATGTACCAGAACACACTTAAGATATTTGTAGGTGCCTTAACAACTCTTAAGGACAAATGCTTTCTCATTTCCTAATAACTGTCTCAATTGCATACTTGCTGCCAAGTCAAAATTTGTCACGCTACATACACACAGTCCTCATTAAGAGGAATTATGCACTAATTATGTTTTTATGTACATATATATGCACATCCCCCTTTAATTTCTGGTGCTCTCTAGTGCTAGAAGTAAATGAAATGCTTAAGTTGTTGCAAGGTGCTTTCTTAAAGTGTACATGTTCTGTAACACAAAGGCCCTGTCCATTTCTTACTTAATTTAAACAATTTTTTATTAATTTAAAATGCAACAAAATGCTTAATCACTTCAGCATTTTTAATTGTAGCACCACTCTGTGAAAGCATTAATGAGATCTCAGACTGATTTTGATGTTGTTGCTCACCTTGGTCTTTTCTTAGATATATATAACTCAGGTGCTGGTCTTTTCTGGTACAAGCTAAAAGCAACGGAAAGAGTAGCGCATCTAGAACATGGTAAAAGACAGTCTCCTATAAAAATTTAGTCTATTGGAAAGTAGAGAATACCTTTATTTAAGAACAGGTTACACACAGGAACACAAATCCAGGCTGGGTGGAGAGTGGATCGAGAGCAGCCCTGAGGACAGGGACTTGCGGTTGTTGGTAGAAGAGAAGCTCAACATGAGCCGGCAATGTGCACTCACAGCCCAGGCGGCCAACCACATCCTGGGCTGCACCAAAAGCAGCGTGGCCAACAGGTGGAGGGAGGTGTTTCTGCCCCTCTACTTTGCTCTTGTGAGACCCCACCTGGAATACCATGTCCAGCTCTGGAGCCCCCAACAGAAGAATGGCACGGACCTGTTGGAGCAGGTCCAGAGGAAGCCATGAAGATGATGCGAGGGCTGGAGCACTTCTGCTATGAGGACAGGCTGAGAGAGTTGGGGTTGTTCAGCCTGGAGAACAGAAGGCTCCGGGGAGAACTTACAGCAGCCTTCCAGTATCTGAAAGGTGCCTACAAGAAGTCTGGAGAGGGATGTTTTACAAGGGCATGGAGTGACAGGACGAGGGGTAATAGTTTCAGACTGGAAGAGGGGAGATTTAGATTAGATCTGAGGAAGAAATTTTTCACT
>VYXH01012459.1:46779-78753 GCA_013397275.1 Burhinus bistriatus | reverse complement strand
CATAATAACATTCCTGCATGTCTAACAGCTTAAATGTGATCCGTCTCTCTGTATCCTATTGCTATCGATATTGCAAGTAGAGCCAGAGAAGCAGTTAATAGTCCGTCAATAGTTTGTCTTTGAGTCAAGCACTTTTTGACACACACACATTAAAAAAAAAAAAAAAAAAAAGGAAAAAAGATTTGTAGCTTCAAGTACAGGGAAAAATAAAATGTTTACTTTAATGATATTTTCAAGATACAGCAGTGTTTGCAGGCCTCACATGTTTAACGGGCTGCTTGCCAATCATAAAATACTGACATTAAATTATTTATATCTTAGTTATGTAGCATACCTTATTAGTAGTAAATGAATATTAATAGTTGCAATTTATCTTTTAACAACAGCATATTTTTTAAAAATTACAGCTTTAGGGATGTAAGGTGAAGCCAAGCCCATAGCTAGCAATGCATTTCCTTGATATTATTTGGCTGCATGGTGGCTCTTTTGTGGAAGTATAGGGTGTTTTTCTGTTTATTTGACGGATGCTGCGGCTTTAACAAAGAGTGACTGAGTTGTCTTAACAAAGACGAGAAGGACTGAGTGTGTTGCTTGCAAGAGAATAACCACCTTCCAGATCTCTTAAGTCCACAGTATATGTAGTGCGGGTCCTGAGTGGCTTTTGTTTTCAATGTCTTTTGTAAGCTTTTAGGGTTTGGTGGTGGTTGAGGTTTTTTTTTGTTTGTTTGTTTTTTTTTTCTTTTTTTTTTTTTCTTTCTTGCATCAAATGTCAAGTTAATTTACAGGGCGCTATTACTGATATGTTTCCTTGGTCTGTGGTTTTCTGTGAAAGGCAGGCAGCTGAGACCAAGTCTTGGGGTGAGGGGGAGGTGCAGGAGAGCCCGCAGCATGTACAGTGTGCGCCCGTGCCTGTAAATTGGCTGCCCGTATGACAGCAGGACGGGGGAAACCTCCCGTCCTCATTTGCATCCCGAAGAATATCTAGGATTAAACCCGACGGATTTCCATACGGGATTTAGACCTGACATTTATTACTCGGTTCACAGACCTCTTGAAGGAAAGTTTGTTTTCCACTCATAGATGAAAAATCTCCTAAAATAAATAAAAGCTGGCTTAACAGCAACAGTAAATAAATATCTTTCCTGTATTTCTTATGAATTTATCTCACGTGATTACCAGACAGATTCTTGCCACCAAATTATTGTATTTTGCTCCTTAGCAATTCAGAAGAAAATATCTATCACATGCACTGTGTGGCGTTTGGAAAATGTTTCCATTTAATTCCAGAAGTTTCCTTCCCATAAATAAAATTATAGATCATGGTTTTAAAGGCAAATTAAAACAATCCTTGAAAAGCTACGTAAGAAAGACTTTACACCTTTCTGTCTTCATGTAGGGAGATGCAATTTTCTACCTGCTGTATGCATCAATTAGTATTTTTCAAGCAACATGAAAAATGCAAGCAACTGTTACATGTATGCACACATGTAGGGAATTCATAACATAGCACTAGCTCATTTTCATCACCTAATAGCTTCATAAAATATTTTGGTGATGCTTAGCACTCCAGTCTTACAGCTTGTTGTGATAAAACCCCATCACCCAATATTTTAATAAATTTTTAAATAAACCAGACCTTCACTTTTAATGAGAGTTGGTACAATGCTTTGACTTGTCACTAATTTGAAGGAGGGTGTTATGGTTTTCTCAAGGTGCTGCTCTCCAGACGTCTTCCCCAGTAAGTCGGGTGCAGGGTGTTGGTGCCTTCCCTGAGCTGCTTAGTGGCTTGCAGGATCAGAGCCCTGAGCAGGCATATCCACTTAAGCGTGGCTCCCAAATCTCTAGTCCTCACTCAACAGCTTTTGAAACTTTGCTTGGCCTGAGCAGTGAGAGCAGAGGACGAACGCAAGCTCAGTCTCAAGGCCGATCCTACAAGAGTTAGGGTACGCTAGCATTAAAAATGTGCATATAGGGATGAAGCCCTGGTGTTCTCCTATAGTATTTCATTCAATGAAGTTGTGACGACTAAGACCAAACAGAAATGATACACTGATGTTTGTTTTGGCCCTATGTCTGTCAGGCACCGCGGGCCTTTGAGGGGACATCTTTCGGTGGATGTGTGTGGGTGTCCCGGCATAGACCCTTTGCAAACCAGGGGCAGGTGGGGGTAGACCTTACACACTCCTTCTGTGGCTGCCAAAAGCAAAATACATACAAAAGCAAATGTGCCTGTGCATACCCATGTTTTCTGGGGGGAAAAAAAACCATTTTAAGACATTCATTTGATCCCCATGCATGCTCTGACAGGTTATAAATTTTAGCTATTCAAAAAACGTCGTGCTTGGGGGCCACACTGTTTTGTGCGGATGGGCTCTAGGTGACCCTGCTCTGGCAGGAGGGTTGGACTAGATGACCTCCAGAGGTCCCTTCCAACCCAGGTGATTCTGTGATTCTGTGATTCTGACGCACAGGCACCCACGCACACCTCCAAGCACGAGTGCTCACCCACTTGCCTGGGCATTTGGGTGCAGCGCTCGGCACTCCTTTCACGTGCAGTAACACAGCTGTGGGTCATATTTGCAGTGTGCCACAGTCAGGTTTGTATGGTATGTATACACGGTCACTGGAAACAAATAAATATAAAACGCCAGATTTGGCACCTCTGTGTTATACAAAGCGAAGGCTTCCCACACTGTTCCATTACCTTCTGGTGAATTTCCCCAATTAAATCTGAGATCTCGCACAGCAATGAAAGACAGGGCTTTCAGTGAGCTCCTCTTCCACTATGTTGTTACACATGGAGGACAGGGTTGAGCTTATGTCCATTAAAAACATCACACAAAATACTTAAAAAACTTGACGAATGAAAAAAAAAAGGCATCAATGTTCCTAAGTGCAAATGAAGTGGTGTATTTATAAATTTAAGAGACTCAGTGAAATGTATTCTTAAATTTTGCAAAAATCAAATAAGTTCTACTAAGAACATATACAATTCAAATTAGAGCATTGCGTTTTCTCTTTAATGTAGCCTGCAACATTTTTTCTACTTAGATATACAACCAGAGAATAATTTCTGTTAAGACTGAAGAATTTATACAGTAATGATGCTGCATATTTTGTGAATATTTTGGGGCATGTGGCAGTGTAATTAACAGAGTTTTTTTGGCAAATTAATTAACTCTATAACAATATCCAGCAATACTGTAATTTGCAGTGTAGCAGGCAATTTTGCTATTTTTTTCATAAAAAGCTAGACTTCTCAATCTTACCATTGCATACTAATGTGTGGTGAATATCCACTGATATTTTGAGGCCTTGCAGTGCATTGCACCTTCATCTGCAAGTAAATTTACCAATCTCAAATGAAATTATGTCATGAATTTCAAGGTCTAACAGATGTGCTAGCCACTCAAAGTATGAAGAAGAAAAACATCGATAGTTAGTAATCATTACAGACAGTACATTTTTAGACTAGATCTCAATTAATTTCTCTAATAAACAACGTATCCAGACCTCTAGGTGGTACAGCAGATCTGGAACATAATTGCAGTTTGCTGCAGTTAACAGCAAATCATTTAATGTCATTGTTTTAAAAATCTGTGCTTAAACTAAAAATGAGAAGAAAGGCTTGCTAAATTGCTCTATCAGGTGGGTAAACAGATTACTGAACTAATTATACAGATCAAACTAATTTTCAGAAAGCAGTCCAATACAAGAGACATTTTAGTATCCATTGTTATCTGTAGGTAATGGAATAATAACTTGTAAAATATCTACAGAAAGACTTTTGTTCATTTCACATAAATAATTGGCACTAACGTAAGACATTCTTACATGCATGCACATATACCACATGTACATTAAAACCCTACAGCTTTAAAAAGTAGTATGCTAGTAAAGTATTTGATTTTTAAAATATTTTGTTCAAATTCCTACCAGTTCACACTGCTCCCAGGAGACACCAAGGAAATATTAAAAATACTATAGAAATAAAAAGGATAAGATATTTGTCACTCTCATTTAAATTGATGTGTGCTGCTGTTCTATAAATGTCACATCAGATAACCCTGAAAAATTACCATGAATCTCCATAATTACGCATATTCATGATGGTGTTTTGCATAGAGCTAGCAGCAGACTGTATGGCGGGGGGCTACGAAGGGAGGCAAGTGAGGAAAGACTGAATGGTTTGACAGACTAAAATTAATACCAGCATCCTAGAAATAGACTTAGCAACAGTTCCATTTTACTTGGTTTCCAAAAACAAAATGAAGTCCCTGGCGCTGCTCTCGTGATGCTCACGATTCGTTCGCTATTTTGTGCTGCATGCTTGGCCCCAGAAATTTAGCAAGGATAAATTGCTGAGAGACGTCTGTGCTAATTAGAGCCTCTTTTTTTTTTATTACTGACAGTTGTAAAGGAATGGGAAACTGGAGGAGTGCTTTTTCAAAATCACCTCTTTTGGGAGGGAGAGGGGTTGCATTTCCATCACCGTACTGCGGCATGGTTTCCTCATCTGCTCACCCGACGCAGGTGAGCCTGGGGTGGATTCAGGTTCATCCTCACTTCTGCACATAAGATGAGGCCCAGGCACTATTCAAGCAAGCTGTTAAAAGACCAGAAGAGACAGAAAGGTTGTCCTGCCCCTGGCTCAATAGCTTTTTGTGCCAAAAGCGGAGAGCAGAGTTAATCAGAGGCTCTAGAAGTAATTATCGGCAGGGTTTGGGCAGCACGGATGCTTGGGTAAACAGCGATTGTTCTTTCCACCAGATCCCGAATAGAAACAACAATACTGGCATTGTCCTCCGCTTCTCATTAAGGGGCTTTGGGGAGGGAGCCAGGCTCTGGGAGGCGGGTGGGAAACTGACCGTCAGACCGTGCTCCGGAGGAGCCTCTCCTCTTCCCGCTGCAGCCAGCTCCGGCTTTTGGCATTGGCGGTGCCAGCTGCACAGGGAGAAGCCAAGCCTGTCATACCATCTTCTCATCAAATCTTCAGTGCCGGGGCAGAAGCGCCTTTAGAGCCTAATGAAGAAACAAACACAAAAGGGAAGATTAGGCCTCGTTAACATGTATGTTTGTTTACCCCCAAAGAGGTCCCACCACGGAGGGATGGCTGCATAGGACATTCAGTTTGTTTATTTTTTTTAAGGGAGGGAGAGAGCAATGTGGGCGAGGCGGTGTTTTCTGTGGTTTTTTTAGACATCTTGCCATGACTGTGTAGCTGTAAACTAGCAAATTGTGATTGTCAAAAATTGCATTTGCAACAGCTCTGCCAACAACCACTGTCAGGGCCCACAAACGTGTACTTTGAAAACGTTGATATATCAATATCGCACCGCTCCCGCCCGAAGTGTTCACTTGCACACCCTGCTAATACAATTGCACGCTTTTGGGTGAACAACCGTGTGGGTCTTTGTGTGTTGTTAAACTCAGCCTACTCTTGAAGACCAATGCCAACACGTGATGGGCCCCGAGTCACTCCCAAGACTGGGCTACGAGCTCTTCTCCCCCAATGATGCTCTCCTTCATGAGCAGCTCCACCGATTCCAGCAGTTCTCCTGGTGGGGCCAACAGCTGCTTGCCATGGGTGCAGGGCTCACAAGTTGGTCCTCCAGTCCTGCTTCATCCCTCTGCGTTCAGAGCAAGGTGGCCCTAATCAGAGTCCCAACCCAAAAACCTTCCACATGTTCCTTTTTTGGTGCAGCCAACGGGAATCTTGTGTTTGGAGTTTGGAGAATTAAGGCCCTTATCTGCACACCTGTAAACTGCACTGCCTGCAGGGGAATGTTAGCATTAAAGAATGGAAATCTGTGTAAAGTAGCTTGTAGAATTACATCCTCAGCAAGGACTCAGGACTTGACCCTGCATTAGGCATGCTTTAAAGTAAAGGTACCCTTAAAACTGTGTGAGCTTGTGTGCTTGAATGTACATCACCAGAACAATGAATTGGGGGAAAATACACATAAAGCTTTTTTGCTAAATTTATATCAATGGATAAATTGGAGGCTGGAGGTTATTTAAATATTTAAACTCATAAGGTATGTGCATACCTGTATGAAGATATAGGGAGATTTGTGTGTCCGTAGAAATATTTCTATGTCAGTGTCAGTGATTTTTTGTTTTCATAGCTGCGTATATGTGAAAAGAAAATGAACACTGAAAACACCTCTGAGGTGTGCATATTTACCTGAAAGTGGCCGGAAAGTTTGATAGGCGTGATGCTACAATTATTTTCGTTGTTGTAAGTAATCAGTCATCTGCAGCAGGATGTGCTGTGTGTAGACCCAATGTGAAGCTTCTCTTTGTTTATGCTGCATTTAGCTATCTGTCAACCATAGGATACTGGTATATTTTAAATGTTAACACCCTAAAGAAAACAAGAGAACCTTAATTGAATGATTGGTATGCCGAGCTGCAAGATATGTGTAGAACACGTACAAGAAAGATCCATAATAAATCCCTATCTTTGAAACCTCAGGTGCATGTTTGATGAAGGTAGCCTATTGCTAGAAGACAATGGCGCAGGAGGATGTACACAGTATTTTGTATAGAGAAATATCTGATTTTTAAACAGGAATTTTGCAAAAACAACCTTTATATTTTCTGCTTTGGATAGCCAAATTTTGTACAAGGATGACTTGAGAATTGTTTGCAGACTTCAGCTTCCTTCCAAGTATGCTCTGCTATAGAAAAAAATGCATAAATATTTGGAGTATACAACAACCCAGAGTTTTATGAATGCTGGCGTGTAACACCAAGTCCCTAACAGGCTAAAATGCTATTTTTAGGTTACATTCACCAAAACTTTGATTTCAGTATGTTTATTTCCATATACTGACTCTCTCCTGCCTACGTGGCAAGAAGAAGAGAAAGTGCTTATGATGCATTTGAATTGCAAAACCAAGACCTATTTCACAAGGACTCCACCCCCTGGGATCTCAGTGAATGTATGCCTTATTTCATTTTTCTGATTTTTAGTATCGTTATCACACATCATTATTTTTGTTTTGTTTCACAAAAATTAAAAAGTAGCTTTCTATTATGAGGATTAGCGTTACCTTTTCAACACATAATGGCCTAATGTTTTGTCAGGATTTTACAATTTAAGACCTATCAAAATGAAATGTCTTTATTTGAGAAATGTTTCTGCAGATTCAGAGAGACTACAGGCAAAAAAAAAGCCTACTTTTAGTAATAATCCTCATGATACTATTTGGTCCTGTGTTTACAAGTCAGAAGCCCACTGTTGTGATTTTGTGCTATTGCTGTGAAGCTGCTCATTCAGTACCAAAACCAGACGACTTTGTTGTTGTTGTTAATAAACTAAGCAGCAGCCCTTCAGTTATTTTCAGTGAAGAGCAAACGACTTAAATGATGTTGCTAAAAACCAGTACTGCTGTACAATGGCTTAAGGCCAATTAGTGCAGTTTGCAACTATGAGATCAATTTTTCTTTACACAAATAAGTGAGCTTTGTCATAACAGAATCTAAATTTGTTATCAATTGCAGGACAGTTAAATATGTTGTTAGAACTATAGCTAGTGCAATCATGTATCCATGAGAATTATGCAAAGTACAGCTGCATTATTTCATAGGTGATTATTCGTCCCTTGAAGAGTTTCTGGTTATGTATACAATTATAAGATCGATAAAAACAGCACTTGAAGGCGCTGTTTAGCAGATGTTAACTATTACGGGTATATGATGAGGTCATAACATACTTTAGTATCATACAGAAATTAAATAGTCTTTGTGATGCCTGTATATAGTGTTATCATCTATGTATTTCATATGCATAGGTATGTGATTGTTGGTACCAGATCTGTAGAGATAATATTAAGATAACCGCTTTTTGAAAACTCTGTTGCTGGCCAGTCAGCAGTACTGCAGCCTTCAAATTCCAGGGATAATTAGCCCAAATTACTGTATAGTTTATGCTTTAAGTGTGGAGTCCTTTGAGGAGATTATTGAAACATTTTCAAAATAAATATTGTGATAATGTCTCCCTTCTAGCTCTATTTTATTTGAAGGCAAAATAATCTGTCCCAAAGTGTTTAAAAGAAAATCAGAAAATATTTTTTTAAAAAAGAAAGTACATATATAGGCAAACATAGATATACATACCTATATATACATACATGCCTACTAGCGTCATTATATAGTCCTATATATGCACATATGCAGTATCCAAGTATGTATATGCATATACACACATATATACATACCTATCTGTTTTTATATACCTACTATGTTATATATAAATATGCATATAAATACATGCAGTATCCTAAAAATTTTTTTATTTGTAAGTAATATTTTCTGTTTTTCATGTATTACTACACTGCTACTATAAAAAATGAATAATAGACAGGAAAATATCAAGCATAATATAAAACAACAGACTCATTCTTACAAAGCTTAAGCAAAAACACCTCCAGCAACAATTTATAAAGTTTGAATTTTCATTTCGCCCTCTTTACTAGGAAAGATAATAAACAAAGCAGAATAAAAAGCCACTAAGATAAAATATAACTGTGTTGGTTACAATGAATCATTTAATAAGATTTTGAATATGCCATTTTTAACTTACTTCTCTACTACCCCTGTGAATAGTCTTCACCAGCACTACTTATTTAGTCAATGACACATAAGGTGAGTGGGAATTGCAGAATTAGACTCTGAAAGGAATATTAAAAATCCTACCAAAATCACTGGAGCAATCCTGCAAGGTACTGAGTACTTTGCTGCTAATCTAATATGAACTGAGCAGGGTAAACTTAAAGTGTGTTCTCAAAGTTAAAAATATACACAGGTTTAAGTGCTTTGCTGAGTGGGTGAGAAAATGAACAGAACTTTCCTTCCCTGGTTTGCTGGGTTTTCGAGCAATATTTTGCTGGAAATGTTGAGAATGGGTTTTCTGAAATGTGTATTGTAACAAAATATTTTCTCCTAAGTACATCCCATGTACATTTTTTCTCTCCCTTAGAGTAAGAATAAGGAAAATCATTCAACAAAGATATAGGACCTAGGTTTTGTTCTCAGCCCTGACAGAGACTTCTTTGTGAAGAAGGTCTGCTGTATGAGGCCAAATTCAATATGTTTAATCAGGTTCATGCCTGCTGAAATAAATGTAAACGGTAATATTAATTGCCTTGCAAGACTGTCAAAGTCTTTAATTCGTTAACACTTGTGCATTACGTTGAAGGTCCTCATGTAAGTAACAACTAAGATGCATGGTTTTGTTGTGAGATGGGGTGGGATAACCATACACGTGGAGATAGAGCTGATGAACACCAGGCCATGGTTGGGAGGGTGTCCTGGGCGGGCTCTGAACAGGATCGTACTGATATTATCCGGAGAAGGTCTGTTCACCAGCCCAACCTACTGCACAGGGCAGGTGAAGCACCGGGTGAAGGACGGGAAACAGGCACTGGCCAGGTTTGACTTGCGTCTATCCACACCCGATGAGCTCCGCTTAAACCAATGCAAAGCAGGATGAGGTGGCCAACTCCAAAAGCATCAGCTATGTATTTTACAGATTGATGTCCAAAGCAGAAAGGTTTTGCAATCCCCTGAAGAAATTCAGTGCTTCTGCCTGGGGGGATTTCGAAATACCTGCTTTTTAGTGTATTCCTCAGGCAAAACAATCACTCTTTATGAGCTGAGACTAAAAGTCAGCCCTATCAGGGTTTGTTTAGAAACAGAGAGGGATATATAATACTGGAGGCCACAATACCTTTAATTTCCACTCCCCTTCAAATTTGGCACCAATACAGAAATCTAAATAGCAATGTGGTCTGTCTCTAGACCTTCTGTCTTCCAGCAGTGACTTCAAGTTTGCTGTTCAGCTTTCTTACAAAAAGATTAGTGCTAAACACTGATCTGTGCCACAGATGCATCCCTCCACACAGCTTCCTGTGTATCATTCATGTTTCTATTAAGTCTCTACTAATTTTCATAGATGCAATTTATTATTTCCCATGACTTCGTTTTTACCTCTTGCTCTCTACTGCTGTTTTTTTGTCAGTCTTGTATACACTTTACCCTCAGAGGTGTTCTCCTCATTCCTTGCCTCTTGTTTTCTTCATTTTGCCTCCCCTTCCCTCTTCTTTTCCTCCCTTTGCCTCTTCTCCTACATCCCCACCGTTGAAGTCTCCCTCCATGCTTCTGACTCTCGTTTTTTGTGGTCGCCCCCTGGTTTTCCCCTCCAGCGCAGCCGTGCTCAGCTGTCCTGTCTCCGCAGCCACCGATGCTCTCATCGGGTCCCTGGTATTCACTCTGCAGCCAGCGCTTGCTCACTTGCGCCCTGCCAGGCTTTGCTTCAGCTGCACAGGACACAAGAAGGCACTCAGTTGGGTGGTGCAAATCTCTGGACTTTGAAGTCTAATTGGGAATCACTTTTCTTTACAGAGAAGTGCCATAGACTGCTCTTTTGGGTATGAGAGGGCCAAAGAAAACTCTCTTTATCAGGAGAGCTTAGGCCACCCTTCTTTTAGGTAGCCTAAGACTGTGCTGTTGAATCACAGACTGCCTTACAAGAGCACCATCTTCATGCATTACGCACTGCAGCTGCATGAGGGTGGAGTGAAGACACCAGTCCTCCGTCCCACCCAGGGGATTTACCCACTGTCAAATTGCCCAGCCCAGCATTGCCACAAAGCCCATTTAAAAGTGGATTTAAAATTACCACCCATATGCTTCTTTTCAAAATATTTATCACAAATATAATTATACATACGTTGTTTAATATGCTGAGCAATGCATGTACTGTAACACCATTTTTTCCTGCTTTCAACTCTTCAGCCTCTCTTATTTCAATACTTGTGACTTACAAAAACACAGTTGTGCGATCTCTCTCTGCTAGAAGCACGGCATGGCCCAAATCACATGCTGACCTGCACCATGCGCCGTTATTAAACCCAGCCAGTCGTGTGGAAGTCCTCTGCAAGGATCCCCATGCTCATCCAGAAAACTGCCTGTCCTCTTGAGTGCACGAAACGGCCATGCAATAAAGGCAGCTGCGCACCCCAGACACCGGCTTGTATTCTGGACAGCTCTTTTCACATAAAACTGCAGAACAACGAGAATTAGTTGGGAGGCGTTGTTTTGTTCCTATCGGTATGGATGCAGTGGCCAGAACGCCCCACATGGGGAGTGTGCCCGGGCAGTCGCTCCTTACCTAAAAATTACCTACATTCTTAAGTGATCTCTTTGTTGTGTTCTAATAATGCCAGTGCAAACCCTATTTACCCCGCATGTGGGAAGGGATGAATCTCATCCTCAGCTGCTTGTGCACTCACTTAGTTTGCCCTGCTAAGTGTTCTTAGTCTACGTGAAATAATTTGCAGGCTTATTAGGTTTCTCTAGGTAACCTGCCATACCAGTGCATGAAAAATGCTTCTTTACTATTTTATGAAGGCTGGTGTATTTTCAGACATGACCACATACATTTGTGTTAAATCAGATCTGCTGAGTGTGTCTGTATGTGGGCTAACAAAAATGAATTCTCCAGCTGTAGGCATAGCAGTGACCTATTAGCCTGAATTTAATTCCTACAAATCTTTCTTAATTTAGCTACCTGCATGCTCTGCCAATTAATTCTTATTTTATTTATCTGTTTATTTGCTCAAGTATCTTCCCAATGAAAGATTAAATGACACATTTGAATGAAGGAGTCTATTCTTAGTTTTAGGTGTCATGTGAAAGTCCCTCAAGTGGAAATTATTACTCAGAAAGCTCTTTTCTGTAAGGAGAGTGCTCACACATACAAGTTTTGGCAAGGATGGGCCCTCAGCCTGCCGTGACAATCTTTCCATGGATAAAGTTTGTGAGGTAAGTAATTGTGTGCAGGACTAAGCCCAAATACAATAAATGTGAACATGAGAGAAACAGAAGCAGTTTGCAGAGATGTCAGTTTATGATGAATGTCAGTATATTTGGAAGAGGTACTTTGCTCTCTGGCATGCATAAAATTTATACCGTAACTGTACATTGTAAGTGTCAATATAAATATAAAAAAATATTTAGGTAATATATTTCTAGAGTGAACATAATTCACATAAACCTCAATGATTCAAAATAAAAAGAGATAGCACCAAGTGCCCGGAATTGCAAACAGTGAAGCACACAAAGCTTTGTTGACTTCCGTGGGACTACTTATATGGTGAAAATTACCTATATTCCTAAGTGATCACTTTATTGTGTTCTAATAATGTAATCTCTCTTTAACGAAAAGCACTAGCGCCCCTTAAAAAGAATAAAGATCATGCTAAAGTGTAGTTGCAGGAAAAGCCACAGAGTAGCTGAGTTACTCATTTTATAAGGGAACACACATGCATTTCTGTTAGTGGAGTCCTCTTCTTTTAGGGCTTGACTTCTTGCACGGCATCCCTGAGCGGTAAGTAGTGTGCACTGATTCATGTCAGAGAGACTTATAGGAAGTCACTGTTTTTTACTTTGCTCGCCTGTGGCTCCAGAGAATAGTAATCTGCCAGTGACCTTTTCCGGTAGTAAACTACCCCTCACTCCCTGCATCCCTGTGCCTGCTGGAGAGCTCGGGGATATTGTCCATCCCCTGTGCTTAGCTCACGTTCTACCTGCTAGAGAGGTGCAGGATGATTGCACATGGGAGCTGGGAACCGCTTCTACCCTTATGCAGTAAGCCACAACCAACCTTTATTATTGTTTTGCAGACTGTCTCTCAGTAGATAAAGCCAACTGAAATATTTTCTTTCTCACTAGATGATAAAACAATTTGCATATTTTTCTTGATTCACCCCACTTCTGTGCCAACACTGCACATGCAATTATTATTGGTTAAAAGTATAAAACTACAGTATTCTGTTCACAAAAAAATTTAGTTAAGAGGGATAAAGACCTTGAGAGTGCCACAAGGTTGTCCATTTTCTTCTCTAAGGGATCAAAATAGCCTGTGCAGAGGGAATGGGATCAGGGCTATGGATCCAGCAGATCCTTCAAACTAGTGACAGGTAAAAAGTGCTCTGGCTGCAGAGTCCTGTGGATGCACAATGACACAAGTGGCTTCGAAGTCTCACTGGCAAAGCCTCTTCTGGTGTCATGATGAACAGCTCACAGGGGCATTTGGAAAGCAGTATGGAAGCCAATACCGATAAATTAACGATTCCTTGCAGAATTCTCTGGAAAACCTCAAGAAAACTGTGCTGTGGAGGCTCCTGTGATTTCCCAGCCTTGAGCCTTCCTTGTTTCCATTTTATGGAAGCTGATTATACGGCTTTTAGGGGAATTCTTCCGGTCATACTTGCTGCCATCCTACTTTTTGGTGTTTATGTAAGGGAGAAAAGCACCAAGTGGACTTGTTTCTTCATGCACTTAGAAAAGCAATGGCTCATTATACTTTGATTTCATTACGACTAAATGTTTTCCCCAATCACAGTGTGAAGTTTTTGCACAGTTTTTTTATTTTGCAGTATTTGTGAATTCTTTTCCTTGAAGTGTAGATTCCAATTTATCTGTTCACAACACCATTGTTTAAAAAATTCTCTTTTTCTTAACAGCCGTACTATTGTAGACTTGGCAGTCAAACAGCAAGCCAGCTTGTGTTGTTTATGGTGAGGAAAGATCAGAATTTAAGGTACTTACTTCAACACATAAGTTAAATATTTCTGTGAAATCACAAATATTATATGGTTTATGATAACGTTCTGTTAAAATACTTTTTTCAAACACTAGAAGTATTTAAAAACCTAAAATTTTTAGAAAAGTATGAATCCATTTTCCCAGAATGTGTCACTGAGAATGAAGATCAACAATGTTTATTAACTGAGTCAGCATTTTCCATTATTAATGCAAAAATGTAGCCAGGCAAAAAAAAAAAAAAAAAGCATAAAAAGTTTTTTGATTTTGGCTTTGGTGCTTCACTGAAAAAGTGAAAAAAATTCCACAGGAAACCAAGTAAAAGTGTACAAATGCCAAAAAGGCTTTTTTTTCAAACAAGTCTGAATTTTTTAGGTAGGATAGTTCCTCATTATTTTTTTTGCCATGTCCAGAGCCAAAAAGGAGATTGGATTACTCACCATAACAGTCAGCAAAACTTCACCCATTAGTTCCTACTTGATGGAAGACCTGGTCCCAGCTAGAAATTGCTCATGACCTGCGATTTATTTTGAGTTGTGCTCGTTTATACCATCTCTCCAAAAACTATCCTCTGCTGCTGTGTATGTATAGGATGAGACCAAAATAAGACAGCATTGCCTTGGTAAGCCAAAACTAGACTTGGTTTCAATTTCATCCCAGTTTATAATCTTATAAACATGTTGTATGACTGCTCAGTGGGCTTGGCGTGGTGGGTCAGGTGCTTGAGAAAGGAGAAATGTCTTTGTTCTATGCCATGAACATTTCTTCCTGGTATCAATTTATCAATAAACTAATACTCAGTGCAAACAGAGGAGCCCCACTGTTTGTATATTATCCCCTTCCACTTTAAAAAGTCATTTGCCATGTCGTCAGCGTAACTACATGAGATGGGAGTGAGGAGCCGGGAGGAGGACTCTGCCTTCCTCAGCATGGGCATTTGTCCTGACGTCCTTCCTGGAAGGGAGGGGAAGGCAGGAGTGGCCAAAGCTTATCCTCCATAGAGGATGCCAACTTGTTCACCTAAAGCAAAGCAATGCTGCTACTGGTCTATACTGACGTGCCTTGCCACAAAGAGGTTTGCATGTCTCTGCTGCATACTGCGCATGTCTGTGTATGTCTAAAGGCATACTATTAATGTGTAATCCACAAGGCTGATCTTTAGGAAAATACTGTTGTTTTCCATTAGAAAACAGCGCATGACAAATGCTAATTGTCCCTTCCTCGCAGTGGTTTAACCAATCACGTGCTATTTATGTCAATAAAAGAAGTGATTTCCCAAACACAACACTCAAATCAAGAAGAAAAACCCTTGCTTCGCAGCAGAGCATCTTGTGCCTCCTTTGGCCACAGATGCTGGTAGGCAACATTTGGTCAGCAGCGACTGGCTTTGTTTTTGCTTTCTGTTTTCTGTTGTGTAAACGCCAGTGAGGGCCTGATTATGATGCTGAACATATCATTAGCAACATCACTAATAAGTGAACGCTGCCTGGTGCTTATTTAGCAGGGTCTCGCTGCGTGGTGAAATTGTCATTTCAGTGCAGGGAGCTGGAGCAGGGAAAGTGACGGGTGGTGCCGAAGGTCCATCCGTCCGTCCGCGCATGTCCATGCTGCAGCTGGAGTCACTGGGACGGTGGGACCTGTTGAGGTTCAAGGTCACTGCTGACATTCAGCTGTCACAGCTTCATTGTCCGCATGCCTTCCCTCCATTGACACATTCAAGGGTACTTTATAGCCACCACAAAGAGCCAGTCAATTGATACCATTGCACTCCCCGCTCGCACAAACCGGGCGCTTGTTCGGTACTGTTGATACAGTCTCACGTTTATTCATTAGCGCAGCCATTGAAATTGCAACTTGCCCAACGCCGCTCCTAACAACGCAGGCTTGCTTGTTTAGTCCAAACATTCAGCTATGTCTTTTTAAAGTTTTTCATGGTGTTCTCTAATTGAGGTAACATTATCTGCATTTTAATGTTAGACCATTTGTGTCCGATGAAAGATTACCTGAAGAACCCTGCCATTTACCATGCTGGTTTAAACACAGGCAGCTGCAAAGAAAAAGTATACACAAAAGATGTAAGCAAGGGAAAAAAGGTAGATATTTATTTGTTCTGAAATCCAGTTGCTCAGAAATAGAGTCTGCAGTGAAAAAGGGGAAAACATAAGCTTGGGTCAGGGAAGAGGCAGTGATTAGCTCCATTGTTAGGGACTCTTTGAGCTTCATTGGTCCTAAAGAAAAACACACTAATGAGTCTATTGAAGGTTGCCAAACTTTGGAAGACAATTTAAGTTGTGGTCCTTATCTGAGATGTGGTAGTAAAGTATGCTGATGCAGAAAACAGCAAATGTGCGTCATTATTAACTGCTTTCCTGCACAAGCCCTACAAAGACTGCTGACGATTGTTTATTCCAAAAATGTGCTTTACTTGTAACCACAGCTCTTTAACTGAAAACTTTCATTTTGGGAAACCGATGTATTGAGGATAAAATACAAAATATAAGATCTGGCACTATGTGCTAGAGGAAACTTTAAAACTCCTTTTACTGCTGTTTTCACAATGAGGCCAGACAAAAGTTTGCTTTCTTTGAGTTTGCTTAGGAGATGTTTATTTTGGTGTTTGTCTTGATGCTTGATCACGGACCTGAAACGTATAGAGCCAGACCTCACCACCACAGTAAACTCCGCCATTGCATTAGTTGCATATCAAAAGCTACTGGTTGTTATATGGTCTACTCAAAAACACAGGTTTTACTATACAAAGCTATTTTCTTGGTTTTTTCCTCTCCTTATGCTTTCCCATGTACTACCCGAGCTCCTTTGTCACAGCACTGATGCTGCAGAGGCTGCAGCAGAGCAAACTTCCCACCAGCGTGCCTCATCTGATGAGGAGGGACCACCTCTAGAGGCTGCAAGCTGCTGTGACAGTCAACAGGGGTGCCAATTAGTGTCAATTGTTGCCACTGTTCTCTGATATGGACACCTGTCCATTGGGAACCAGCCCAAGACCGCCAAACTAATTTGACAGAAACCAGTGAATAGGCACCAGCTGAAAACGGTCTCCAGTTACACACCAGCTATCTGAACCGGCCTGATGAGGGCATGCGTTAGACTGTGCAAGCAGAGGGCCATTCATTGTTGACAATGTATTTGGCCCATAAAACCATGTATTGTTATGTAGGTAACAACTGATGTTCAGGTGATGGTGTGAGAGGGCCCTGGAGGGCCTCCAGGTGAGGTCTCCACTGACCCTCCAGTGGGAGTCCCACCTACCTCCAGTTGGCCTTGTACTTTACCAGCAAGATCTCACCCCGAGCTTTTTCATTTAATCTGGAAGGCTGCAGCCCCAACCTCTCCATCATCGCTGGGTCAATTAGCAGGTTTTAAAATCAACAGATGGGACACCTGGTAACCTGCCTTAGCAGGAGGTCAGGAGAAATGTTCCTGAGGGGTAGCCAGAAAGGTCTGGCTGTGGCTGACAAGCTTTTTGCCTCCTTCACAGGCATCACAGGACAGACCTGGTAGCCGGAGGCCTAACTCCTTTAAGTGTTATGGCTCAGATAGAGATCCAGCTTTAACTTGTCAAAAACCAGTGCAGTTGAAAGCTAAAACAGCTGTTCCTTAGAGATACAGTATCTGATAGTAGATGGTTCCTCTGCAGTGCTTATAAATAAAATCGAGGCTATTTAATCCCACTTAGTCTGTGTAATCCTTCCCTTGTACATCCAAGGCAGTGGAACAGTTCTGTATTCGGTCATGATCATTCTCAAGTTTGTTACCACATGCTTACAAATGCATAAGCCTTGACTTCACATCACACTACACCACTGCAACTCAAAAGGTTTGACTGAGACTTTTCTCCTCTTCTTCCAGTTTTCTTTAAACTGGTGTCTCTTGGTGTACAGATGAAGCGAAGGATTTCCTGCAGCTTGTGGGAAAGCCAATGTCTGAATTTAGGCATTGACTGAGTTTCCATTGCTCCAGAATGAATTAGTCAACTTCTGCAGCTCAGCCTTGCTAGATGTTTGGGTTCAACCTCAATGATGTGTGTTTCTGGGTAGTTTCCAATTTTATGGGTTGCAGTGCAACCTGGATCCTTAAAAGTCCAGGTGTAAATACCATATTCTTGTGAGGATACTAATACATTGCCAAAGTGCTATTTCATGCTTCATCCACTCCCAAACCGACTCTGAAATAGGCAACAGAAAAAAAAATCATTTTCATCACAAGGAACAGCACTTTGAGTCCCAAGGAGATGGAAACACCAGCTACATTGTGCATCTGGCTCTGCTTGAAGGAGATGATTTAGGCAGCACCACGCAGAGAGCAATGGGCTTGGACCCAGATAAATCTGCTCTTACTGCTCTTTGTGCTATGTTTGTTGGGAAAATTAAGAAAAGAGAAAGCAGTGCTAAATTACTGTGAAATAATAGAACAACAACAGCAAAGAGAATGAGTGTAGTACAGTGAGGTTATCTGCATAACAAATTTTCCACCACTTTATATGCATGTATGTGCAAACACAAGTATGCCATCAACATCACAGAATTACTTAACTCGTGTATGTGTGGGTGTTTTTCTAGCATCAGCATTTGTATTTCTGGATGAATTACAAGGTCATGCTAGTAAAAAACAAAACCCTAAAAGTAGGTTTCTGAGTCTGATTTTGCCTGTTTTGCATGTGCTGTAAAACCAGCAATTCCTGTCGGCATCAAGAGGAGTTACAATAATCAGTTTTTGAAAAATCAGGTTACGTAGGAGTAAAATTTTCCCAACCTGCTAAACAAGTTTATAGGAGAAGTGAAATCTTTTGTTAATGCAACCGACACTTTGAACAAACCAGGGAAGCTTTCAGGTTCGTGAGCACTTCCTAACATCCCAGTCTCATAAGAGATATTAACTCCTCCCGTAAACGTTGCTTCTTGCAATGAGGCCATCATGACTGCAAAAAAATTATGATAAAATTATCTTAGAGAATTTAAATTTTTTTTTTATGGGCTTAAAATTCGCTTCAATTTTTTGATTGACATGACAGTATACATTTTGCCTAGGGCATTCCTGATTTATAGTGATTGTGTATTGGGATTAAGCTGGTTTCAAGGCTGTGTTGCTCTTCTCGTTCTTTCTATTTTCTTTTCTTTTTGCATTCCATTTTGTCCTAACAAACCTTATATTTCAATCATTTTTTCCATTTTGTAGATCTAAATCTGCTACAGATAAAATCAGTGAGACCTACATCACTGATGTTGGAAGAAGTATGGCAAAGCCATATTGTTTGCATAAAATACATCAAGCAAAGGTTCTTCTTGTGATATTAAAAGGCTGGTTCATGCACCATTTTCTTTTATAATTTAACTAGGCTCCTCGCTAACACAATTCATTTGCACTCTTCAACTTCTTAAATAAGGAGTAAACACCATAATGTATCACACATTCTTCATGTAAGGCCATTCATTAATAAATGAACTGTTCAGCTGCAGCAATATTGCAAAAATAATGTTTGGCCTTTTGTAAGTAAATGACAGAGAAAATTTCTGTATTTAACAGTTAAGAATAGCTCTGCTGGTCTGACACACTGGTCTAAATTACATCAGAAACCAAGTACTCTAATTCCCTCTCCCTTTTTTGACCAAGAAGTCTACATCTGGCCTTAACTGCAGTACTGATTATTTTAATTTTTGTTATAGCTTGCTAATTACACCAAGTCATACTCATATAATGTTGGAGGAAGGTTAATTAGCAGCAGTAAAAATCAACCTTCTGAAACTCGAACTGCAATCAGACCAGATTGTGACATTTTTGAAGTTGTAATAGATACATTTTGTGTTGTTCAAAACTAAACATTTTAATTACATTATCTGGTTCTTTAAATAAACAGAAATCATTTTTAAGACATAAAAGACTTGCTGGTATATTTTCATTTTACCTTTCAACAGCACAGAACAAAACCAAGCAGATTACAGAGAAGGAATTTAGATAATATTTTGTTCCTGCAGATTTGAAAAAAAAAGAGGGGGTGGATAGGAAGGGAAGAGGCAAAGAGGGTAGGAGCAGCTTACTATTCTAATAGTGCAGTCTTTCATGGAAGGATTGCTGAAATACTCTTTGAGTCAGTTTTTAATCTAGAATGAGAATTATTTAATGGGTTTACCCAGTAATTAGCAAGATCCATAGTCAAGACAACTGATTCTTTTCTACTGGGGAATCTAAGAAACCGAGCACATCTGTTAACAGCTTACAGTCAAGTAGTGTGCAACTGACTTACTTTGTCATAGCAAGGCTAGTAGTGCCTGATTAGAAAAAAAATAAAGCTATAATTGTCTTAATAGCTCAGTTCACGTAAAAATAAAGTCATATTTGTCCCGTAGGAGTAGTAACTGTGTTGTACTATTGAACTTGGTGGCCCAGGATGTTGTTAGCACTGAACACAACCAGACACGCTGAGCTGTATCTGGCATAGACAAACGGCTTCTGATACCTCAACACAGGCTCAAAATGAACTTCTTTTTAGTATTTGCGTAATTTGTTATTTGTAAATGATTTTTAGCTGTTTTTGGTATTCTTGTAGCAGGCGACCACGTTATCATCTTGAATGTTTTGGGGTTGTTTATTGTTCAGTTTGTCGCTGATGCTTAGCAGAAGAGACACTTCCAGGTTCTGTTCAAGGAACCTCAGGGTTCTCTTTTAGGCAGTTCAGCCTAATGGAATTAAGCCTGACATGTTTCAACTCTATTTCTTTATAAAATAAACATAAAACAATGGTTTAGATGTCTAATAAAGCTCTTGAACCGTGTGAGACTCAAACTTTCCCTGTTTCTTTACACATCTGTAAATAAAGACCATAAAAGAAGAGTACAACAGGATAAATCAACAAGAATTTGAAATCCGCTGCAACATATTAAATGGCGCAGTCTCACTGAAAGAAAAGGCGACCCTGCGGCTTCTTGCAGTTTGAAGCTAATTGTTTTCGTCAGGATGGGAACGTCTGGAAGTCCATGGCAGTGTCCCACCAGCAAGGCTTCAGTAACTGAGCCGGCTTGTGGAGAATGAGCCCACTTTGTAGCGACACAGCGGGCTCAGACACCACCTATTCTGCTCTCCAAACTGTCATGCATAACAACTTCATTGTGCTAAATTGAACTTGAAAGCAACCAAAGGCTATGAGAAGGAGAGGCTATGAGAAAAGCGTGCTGTCAGCGCTGGCAAAGGCTGACCTGGAAAGTAGGCTCAGAGACAGAAGAATAAAAGACCAGGGCCCATGAACACAGCATATTGTTTCATTTTAAAGTATGATTCCCATACCAGCAAAAGTAGCAAATGTGATGTAAATTTATTTAAATAGATTCCACCACTTAAAAGTTTGCCAGCCGCTCTTATCCAACTTTCCCAGCTCTCTGATTCGTTACTTACAGTGGGAATATAATGACATATAGTCATCATTGTAACAGCTTCTTTGCAGGGGCACAATGATGATTAATAGCTAGCAGCAAATTTTCACATGGGCTCTGAAGCACTATAGCGTTAAGCAGCCAAACACTCCCAAATCCCCCTTTTCTGTTCCAGTGAAAAGTCCTCTCCTTGTACCTTGCAGATATGAACAAAGCCTATCTTAATTCCAATCAGCTTTTCCTCATTCAAAGAAACTTTCTCTTTTTCATAATTGATTCATGTGCATTTTTTTTCAGTCTTTCGCTGAGCCTGAGACTTTATTTTTGCTGAGGGAGGGAGGAAATAATTTCAATAATAACTTGTTTTGCTTTGGTTTTCTCTCCAAAATATATTTCAAGATGTTTCTTAGCTAGTTGAGCTAATGCACATTAAAAAGAAACACAAAACTGAAAAAGAAGCCTTAACTTTCTCTGCATTGAAAGATTACTAACCATGAGCACTGAGGGATGAGCTCAGAGAAACAGCTCTGGTAACGTAACTCAAAGACTGGAGAGCAGCAACAATAAGCTGCTTCTATTTATTGTATCAATTTCCATTCCCATGAGAAACTTACAGCTGAAATTGGAATGGATTCTTTTTTCTTTGCAGAATTATTTTAAAGATAAGATAACTTTAAATAGAAATATTTTATCAGAAATATTTAGAAATAGTTAGAAAAATTTTATTTTTATTTTAATGTTTATTCACTGGTGTGAATTTATTGGTTTTCCATTAATGTCCTTTCCACATTGACAGAGAAAAACATAGTTTTAGAACTGATTCAGTCTTTCTTTCATCAGTTTCAGTATGGTATAACTACACTTTGAGGGAATTACACCTGATTTATACCAGAATGAGCATAGGGCAGATCAGCAGGATTCAGATTTGATTTTTTATTTGGGAAAACACTTTTAAAGAGAAAGAAAAATTTCAAAGCAATATTAGACAGCTAAATTTTACAAAGAATGTCAGTCTGTTTTGCTCCCCCTGTGGAGGAAATTGGTTAAAATTTTATAGCTCCACATATGCATCACATACACTTAATGTTTGACGGGTAGAGTTTGCAGATTATTGGTGTTCCATTCATGAACTGCTGTACATCACATTTAATCTGTCCAATCCAGGAAAGTATTTCCCTGGCATTCGTATATTAGATATAATGTAGACAAGAACGGATTTTGAAAGCAGCATAGTATCTAGGAATAGATAGTGTTTACTGAAATCACTTCATACAGTATGTGAGGTGAGGAATTAAATACATTCATCATTGATCTTCTTTTTCATGCCCTTTAAGAAAATACTATGGTCAAGTTCTCCATATTTTCTAGAAGAAGTGAAAAATTTCATCTTTATTTTTGCTCCCAACATATTATTTTTGAAAAATAGAAAATATCTGTGAACATTTTCAGTTGTTTTCCATTTGTGGAAAATTTTCATTTGCTTCATTTTGTTTCAGGGATGAAAGCTTTTAGTGAGACAAACAGCACAGCAGATTGGGTTTATTATTTTCATTGAAAATTTCTCATGATTACTTACGAAATAACATTGTGTATCAAATCTCTCATGAGATCAAATTTCCACGCAAATTCTTTCTGTTGCAGCACTTTGTGGTTTTGTTCCTTTTGTGTGTTTCAGAGATCTTTAGCCTGATGTAACTTAGCAGAATTACATATGATTTAATACACATGACCCAAGACTTGAATCAAGCTCATAGGATTTTTGTCAAATATTATTAATGTTCAGTGAAGTAAAGGTTGTATTACAAAGTTGTGATTCTTTTCCTGTAACAGTTTGTGAGTTTCTTTGCACTTAATTGAAAGACATATTACATTCAAGAAAAATCTTGTGTTGTTTTCTACAAGCAATTTCACTTTTGACATTTAATTGAAATTGTTTGACATTTGATTCAAAGAGTTAAAAATAATGCAAATTCTAATGCATATTAGTGACTTGTATTGAATAACACATTCCAGTTATTTAAGAGGGACTACCATTGAAAATATTCCTGGAGAAGCGGAGACCTAAACTGCATATGAATAAGGGTCATCCGTTCACTGGTTTACGGACCCCAGGTTCCTCAGACGGAGTCACAAATCTACCCAGTGTCCCTGTGAGCTGTGTTTTATATTTAGAACTCTGAATTTTCTGCATAATATGTAAAATCTTGTGTAGTCAGCAAATTCCCCTTTGACTATGCATCTGAGAAGCCTTATCTGTGTTGTTTATTTCAGCAAATACATAGAATACATACACACTCCTGATAACCTCAGACAGTGGTATGCAAGTAACTCGTATGAGGGACTAAAATCTCAGATGACATACCCTTTTCAGGATGTGTCAGCACAAGCACATTCAACATGTCAACATGTTCATGCATCCTAATGTACCTTTTGGAGGACAGAAGAATCCCAGCGCAGCTAGGGTTTTACAGCTGAGAACCTCGCAAAAGCGCATTTGTTCCACTTTTTGGTGCTATTTATGTCCTGGTTTCACAGAGCCGAGCTTTATGTAACTGCAATATTAGATGGGAAATCTCCTTTCACCAGCAGTCTCTAGTGATTTGTAGGGACAGGTCACATCACATAATTTGCTGAAAATACTAGATGGATCCGACCCAAGGGCATCCTTGCAGAAGTCTAGCTCTGGATCTCAGGCTCGTATCTCCAGCATATGTTACCTTCTATCTTCTGCTACATTTTGAACTTCCAAGCCATAGACTTCAGCTATCTTCCCTTCCTGTGAAGAATGTCCCCTTCCACCATCAATCCTGAGATATTTTGACATGCACCAAATCCTTGCATGGTTTCCCCACCACAACCCTATGCATACCCAAACAACATGTACCTGATTGGTACAGCAGTTGCAGGTTTGCAGGTTAAATCTAGGAAAATACACTTGCAGTACATCTACTTGCTTTTAGTGGGAAAAAAGGTCTAATTTTGCCATCTTTACTCACACTGAGTGGTAACTTAAGACTTCAGTAGAAAAGCTGTTGGTGTTAAGTAACCATTCAGCAGGAACAGGGATCAGAATCTGCGTCATGGTTTTGGTTTGGGAGGCAAAAGGTGATTATTTTGTTTCCGTTGTCATTTGCACTAAATATATTCCTTCCTTCTTTTTGCCTGCAGACTTATTAAATTTTTCTGCTACCTATTCTTCTCCCTCAGAACCTGTTCTCTCACATGGTTCTTCTCTTTCCTCTGTGCTTTTTTTCCTGGAATCCAGAAAAACCTCATTCTTGTTCCTTGTGCACTCACCTGGACTCCTTTTCCACACTCCTTGAAAATTCTCTTCTGCTGAGTTCCAGGCCATCAGAGGTCCATCTCTCAGTCCCTCTTTTACTTCGGAGCAGCCTTCCAGCTCATTGCCTCTTTTTGAGTTTCACAACAGCATATGGGCTTGTGTGTCTTCCATTTTCAGCAGCTTTTAGTCACTATTTTTAAGGTCACAGTATTATGTAGCAGTGCCATGCTCTCTATGCTTTGAAGATCTCAGACCTAGTGTACCTACTAAAGTGGTGTAATTCTCCCTGTTAGGATTCCCATTTATAAGGAAGAAGGGTGTCTGTATAGTCCTTCAGCTCTTCCTATCTTAAATTAAATTTTCTCATTCCAGATCTACACAGTTGCACATTTCCGAGTTATCCTGTTTTATTATCCAGTTCCAGATCACTACTTCTTTACTCTGTGGGTTGTCAACCTTGTGATGAACCTAGATTAAATATCTGGATCAAAATTGTGCCAAAGCTGGTGAACAAATACATTTAATTGTCTTGGGAAACAGCACTGTGAATGTATTGGCATTACATTTTGTGCTTAGTTTCAGCTGCAACAGCCTCTGTTGAACAAAGAAACCCAAAAGCTGTGAAGAAAACCTATTTCAGTTCAAAGTCTGCCCAAGTATCCAAAGAACAGCTTTTTACCTCTAAATCTCAGCTCTGAAAGTCATGAAAGATAAAAAAATCTTGCTGAAAGTTACCGTAGAATAAGCCCCCATCTGCCATTTTCTGATTTTTATTTTTGCCCTGGTTTCTGTGTATTCTTTAGGTCATCAGTAAGATCAATAAATCATAAGTATCATTAATATCATAGACACAGATATCCCATGACATCATGTTTCTTGAATTATTCTTTTGGTCCCTTGCTGACAATTTCTCTTAATTGGTCTGAAGGCAGACAGTGCTTTCTGTCTAGAATTCAACTATTCCTGTTTTCTCTCACTCACACCTTTAACCTTTTACTTTATGGCTCTCATGGATCACCAGCCTTTGTATGCTTACCCAATAAAGGACCTTCTCAGAAAGAAATTTCCTTCCAAGCATAATACATATTATTCCTCCAAACTCTTAAAGCAAACAGTCCTCTGCAAAGAAAAGGAACACTTCGTACCTTTTAGGAAATAAGGAAGCCAATGTGTTGTCCATTAAGGGCAGAGTCAACACATGTTGCCTCTTCCTGAACATCATGCAAAACAAAGCTCAGTAAAGAATGGGGGAGGACAATGTATGTAAACACTGATGGAACTATTGTGGCAGGAAACCTGCATGTATTGTGATGGTGAAGGAGAACAGACTCAGAAAGGACATAGAGAAGCTATGGATTATTGCAGCTGATGATAGGAAGATAAAGCAGATGATTGCTGGAGATATCAAAAAGAATCAGTAGGATTAGCATGTAAAGGTGTCCTTGCTTCATCAACTCACAGGAGGCAATCCATTCACATTTTCCCATTGCAAAATGATTTTTATAAGTTTCAAGAGAGGCACTGGAAAATTGGAGGGGCTCCAGTTTGGGGCCAACAAGGTCATCAGAGTGCTGGAGAACCTGACATATGGAGAACGGTTGAAGGAATTGGGTTTATTCAGCCTGGGGACAATAAGGCTCAGGGGATCAAAGTAATCTTGTATCTAAAAGGTTGTTATAGAGTAGAAACTGTCCTTGCTTCACGATGATGCATGGTGACAGGACAAGAGGCAAGGGGCACAAGGTGCTTCAGGGTAACTACTGCCTCGATATAAGAAAAACTTCACTAAGAGCACTCTTAAATATTGGAACAGTTTGCCTAGGAAAGCTGGAAATATTCATGTCCTGGTTTGACAAGGTCCCGGGTAACCTAATCCAAGGCCCAGAAGGTTGGATCAGGTGATCTCTAGAAGTCCCTTCCAACCTAGACTTCTCTGTGATTCTGTGACTCATACTAGAACTGATTTTAACATATGGTTAAAATCCTAGAATAAGGCTAATTTTAAAGGTTACATTAAAAATTAACATACATTTAAAATGTCAAAATAAGACCACATATTTTTAAATTACACTCATTTAACAAAGGTAGGCTGTTTGGCAGTTCTAAAAAAATTGAGAGTTCTAGGCCAATGTGCTCAGTTCTTCAGCCAGCCATTCTCCACTCCCACCTCAAATCTCTTTTCCTTGTAGATAGTTTTGTCAGCTTATCTGTCTCAACTCTCTATCTGTCAAACAAGAATAAGATATTGTGAACTTCAGTTAATGTAAATAAGTGACTTTGATGTAAAAGCTTATTGCAAAAACAATCAGACAATATAATCTTGTAAAAACTGAATTTTAATAGTTTTCATTGAATTCCATTGCTATCAGTGTCACTACAAATCTTTTATTGCATCTCCCCTTTGATTTTAACTGCTCACACCCTCTTTATTTATATTTCAAGTCCCCCAATCTCTCCTCTGTTAGTTTTAATCATCAAATCAGCTAACTCTTCCATTTTGCTGCCTTTCATTTCTTATTCCTTATCATTTATCCTAAAATCGTTCATCGATTCCGACACCTTACTGCAGTGATGTGCTTTCAACTCATGTCTACTTGGAACTGATCCTTCTCTATGATCTTTCACACCAAATCCCTTTTCTCTGTTGACCTCCACCCCTAGCTTGTGCCCTTTCCAAGACTTACAAGTTGGCAGTGTCTTTCATTTCTGCAGTGCATTCTGCTCTTTACTTCTGACAGTGTTACTTCTACTGGGATTATTGTCTACAGCTATGGTTTTTTATAATGTCAACTCTTGATCTTTCTTTTCATCTTTGGTATTTTCCTCCTGTAAGACCACAAACACTACTTTATCTTCCATCTCTGAAGTCTCATGTTCTTACACTCTTTTGCCATAGAATTAAGAAGGCCAAGTACCAAGCGATTTCCCTCTTCTGCATAAGTTTTCAAAAGGTATATTTATTATATTTTAAAATAACTGTGTTTCTGTTCCGTGTTCAAGTGCTGATTTTATAGTCTTTCATTCCTTTTCTGCAGCTTCATGTCTCTCTGTCCTTGGCTCCACTGGAGGACTCAACAAGTTCTTCTCTCCCCATGCTTTTCCATCATGCCCAGTCATGTTCTTCCCTATTTCTATGCTCTTGTCTCCTTTTCTGATATCTTTGGTCTATTAAAACCTGATGGGTTTGTGCCCTTATCCTGCTCTCATCTTCAGGCACATGATGTGCTCTGGATGGAGAAGAGGCTGGGCAGCAATCTCTGGAGAAGATGAACCGCTTCAGGAGGACTGTCTTAGCTGTTGACAGCAACTTCTCCTGCTCCCCTCCTGGACAGGATGCTCGCTTTGGTACAGAGCACTTCAATGTCTGATCACCTTGACTCTTTCTGGGATTAACTCCTCTGGCAAGCTGGCTGTTTACTCAAGAAAAATTGAAGAAGAAAATAAGAAATAATTAAAAGACATCTAAATGCTAGTGGTCTGTCTCTCCCTCTCCTGGAGCAGGCTTTATATCTCCAACCCATTTTATTACTTCATTGAATAGTGCTCGTTTACAACCAGCACTGCCTCTTTCGACACCGTGCTTTTGAATGGCACTTCCTATTTCAGCTTTTCTTCAAACAAAACAATTGGGTCTGATCTCCACAACTGCAGCAAATGTAAATTTTGAATAAGAGGTGAGGCAACCCTGGCACACCCTCAATTACAAACTTTCTGGGAGCTCAAATAGTTTTTGATATGACTTAGATCAGCCTGAAGACGATCTCAGTGACCTCTATGTGTCCCATGGGAACCACTGCACTGGGTAAAGATCAGGACAATAATTACATATTTTGCCCTGCCTTACCTCCTTGGTCATGATTCCTCCCTAGCTAAACACTCCTATGAACAAGAAATGGGAAATGGTAGTGTAGAGCACAAAACTACTTTAGCCAGACTCGTGGGACATGCCTCTTAGATTAATATTTTTTCTCAGTTTTGAGCACATTGGCATAAATACAACTAATAAGAATATGACCTCATTCTTTCAGCATCCCACCAGAACAAAGGTGCACATGTAACTCAAGTTTTCCGTATGAGTCTCAGCATTTTCACATCAACCTACTCTGGCAGATGTTGAGGACAGAAAGTACATCTGTCAAAAAATCCTAGATCCAGTTCAGGAGTCACCTGGGCTTCCTTAACTAAGGAAGAGGAGAAGGAATGAAATATACTGGCCTACCAGACATCTTTCTGTTTGTGAAGGGAAGAAGGAATTGTGAAAAGTGAGGAAAGGGTAGATAAAAAACCTGTTGTATTTATCCAGCCTGCTGAGGATGACAATATCCCTTCAGAGGGCAGGTTGGACAGGTTCAGCCCTTGACTCGCAAATCTTCGGTGATCCGGCCATGAAATATCACACGGAATACCCCTGGAAAAGTGATTAAAGAAACTTGGGTCACGTCAAAAATAAAACATAAATAAATCAGCTACCAAAGAAAATATGGAATACTCTAGATCTCTGTCCATGGATGAGGATATCTTTGCCTCAAGGAGGAATTTGATTTAGGGACTGGAGGTGCATGATGGCCTGTTTTTCTATCTTTACATACTTTTTGTTTGCTTACTTAGAATCCTTTCTATTAACAGTATCAATAACAATAAAATTATAGCATACTGACATGGAAAATGGCACAAAAATTGGAATAAATTTGGCATGAGGGAAGGTGATTATTTTTGTCTTCTCCTGTGGAAATTGCAGAGTAAATACCTTTTTAAGATGGACTAAAATGAAAAATGGGGAGGGCGTCCAGTTATATTAGAAAATTCAGATGAACTGCAACTTCTCTTTTTCTGAGAAGCTGAAGTGAGCTCCTTTTTGAGGCAGGCTGGCTCAAACAGTGAGAGAAATAAGAGAATCACTGTGCAATGGCCATCATGTGTCTAACCTCTACTATTTGTCTCAATGAACCAGGTATGAACTTGAAATACACAGAATAGCATGACAGAGGGATAAAACAAACCTGTAGAAAATAGACAGCAAAAAGTTTTTAAGGATCACAAACAAAACTTGCACAAACATGTTAAGTGCCCATTCATGGATGCAATTCAAGACATGCAGCAATCGAAATTGGGTTGGGACGGGACAAAGGGTTATGGAAGTGAAACATTCCCTGAAAAGTTTCTGTGTTTCATTTATGTGTATTTTCTGCATTTTAAGTGCAAAATAAATCTTGAAGTCATGCCTGAGCCACCTTAGCTTCTTGGTGTGAGAAACTTGTGCTCTGATGCAGAGATTCTAGTTGTTTGTTCTTTGGCAGCTCCAGGAAACAAATTCTGTGAAACACCAGGAATAATATAAAACTGGATCATCACTGTCAGGCTATCAAAAAGAAATCAAAGTTTCAATCTGTAGGTAATAATACTACGATCTACAATTATGTCCAAGACAGTGTGTTATAAACCCACTATTTTTTCTGAACAAAGAATCTTTGAAAAGACGTTTCATCAGAAGTCTTGGTAAACTTACATCAATGAACTTAATAAAATTGGACCTGATGCGACTCTTAAATCTCATAAAATTGCCTAGTTTTTGACATTTCCTGTGTTGGTTCATGTTTCCCCATGGAAATATACCAAAGTCAAAAATAGAAAAATCATGAAATCTTCTTCATGCTTTTGATAAGATACTTTCTTCAAATAATGTTTAACTTGCAATAACTCCTCAAGCCATGTAGAACAGAGTACTTTTAAATTCTCTTTTTTCTCCATCCTCCAAACAGTTGTTAAAATAAATAAAAAAAAGCAATCGAAGTGTCACCTACATGGTAGACAACTCAATTTGTTGTTTTGCTGCAAGGTAATCTATACATGCCAGGGCATATAGTGAGGTCTCTGTACCTCTTACAACAGAATTGCTTCAGGGTGAAATTTTTAGTTGCAAAATTTAAAGTTTCTTTTCCCTTTGGATGGACTATTAAACTTTGAAAAATAAAGTTAACCATTAATTTGGTATGAATCACAGCTTTTTTTCTTGATACAACATCATTTCTCTATCCTGTAAAATATACAGAAACTACAAATTTCCTTTCTATTCAAAACAGCTTTTCATTGAAGTTCATATGAATAGAGTAGTCTTAGGAATTCTTATAATGTTATAAATTCTGTAAGTTTTTTCTGCTTGTCGCTTTTCATAAGAATTGAAAAAGTAGTTTAAAAGTGTTATGAATGATCATGCACACCACAAAGCAACTTATTTTCTAATCTTTTTGGTCAGATAGTATTTTCAGATGATTGAGATTAGGTCCAGTCCTCTGTTGAACTGAAAAAGAATTGGTACTCTGTCAAAAATAAAAGTGGTATTTAATGGAAGAAAGATTTATCTTTAGCAAGTTAAAAATCTCTCAGAAGGATAACGTTAATTATATGAAACATATTTATTTTTGTTATTGCTTCCTCTCTTTCTCCTCAGTTTCTCTACTGTTCTTTATTTTTCCAAATGTTTACTGCTTTTTAGATTTTTTATAAAGGGAAAGGGGGGAAGGCGATTAGACCATGTCTGTGTTGAGAACTAGCTTCAATACTCTTTATTGTTAAGAATGTAACCAGATGCTTAACTAAAATATTTGATACCCTATGTTTCAGTCAAAAGCTCCTTTTTAAATTATAGATAAAGCAAGGTCAGAGGAAATGCATTCCCTTGCTTTATGAACTGAGGAAGTAATCTGGGTGTGTGTTTTGGAGACATCTAACTCCCCACATAGGAATAAAGCTAAATCTGCAGCTCATTTCGGGTTCAATATCTTTCACTGCAAGTTGGACCTTCTGAAATCCAATGCAAGGTAGAACTCACAAATGGGGATTTTGTTTTGTGAGGGTGTAATTGCACTAGTCAGTTCAGCCCTAAGTCATTACATATCCCTGTACCCTCCTTTACTTCATACAGTGTTGCTGTAGTCACCTGGCAGACTTTTATGAAGACCTAAACATTGTGTACTTAGGGTTACATGTGGACAAATTTCCTTTATGGCACTTTTTATGAATTATATCAACCAAGGTGGAATTAGAGAAAACTTTATTTGTTGTATTATAACAGGAAATCTGAAGGAAAATGGTACTAAGTGTGTAGCAGCACCTTACTTTACATGCTACTCTAGAGGTACAATGGTCATTTTGTTGTGTGTTTGCTTTTATGCCTGATCTGTGTTACAGAGTATTATAAACATGGTGAAATGAACTAAGATGCATTTCTGCCCCATTTTTTTCAAGCAAAATAAGGTCACATGTTATTATAATTGTCCTCCCTGATACTGATAAAATTCCTAAGTATACATGCTATATTGTATGTATCTCACATGCTGCAACTACATTAGGCATTTAAACATGATATATATATATAAAAAAATGTTTCATATATATAATATATGTTTCATATAATTAACGTTATCCTTCTGAGAGATTTTTAACTAGCTAAAGATAAATCTTTCATCCATTAAATTCCACTTTTATTTTTTATATACACATATATATATATACACACATATATTATTTGATGAATGAGATGGGGGCCCTAGTGGTGGAAGACATAGAGAAGGCGGAGTTAGCGAATGCCTTCTTTTCTTCAGTCTTCACTGCTAAAGCTGTCCCTCATGAATCCCAGACCCTGGAGGCAAGGGGGAAGGTCTGGAGAGAGGAGGATTTTCCCTCAGTTGAGGA
>VYXH01012459.1:35146-45807 GCA_013397275.1 Burhinus bistriatus | reverse complement strand
TGTGGAGTCCCCTTCTCTGGAGATTTTCAAGACACACCTGGATGCAGTCCTGAGTAATGTGCTCTAGGCATTCCTGTGTCAGCAGGGGAGTTGGACTAGATGATGTCTAGAGGTCCCTTCCGACTCTGAAAATTCCGTGATTCCACGATTCTGTGATTATTCCATCTCCTCTTTGACCTGCCTTAAACCATTTTGCCATGATCCCAGTCCCATCAAAATCAATGAAAACATTTTTACTGATTTAAGTTTCAGATCTGATCTGTAATGAACCTGTCCAGGGCATAATAAGGACCATGTCTTCCTTCACCAACATTTAGTTTTTCTGCTTTCATTTTTTTTTTCCTGCTTGGCAGCTTAAAGTCTTTGCTGTTCTGCTTGCATAAGCTTCACAGATTGTGCAGCAGGGCAGCAGAACGAATGGTCAGACTCCTTTGACCTACACACTGTCAATCTCAACCTTCAGATCAGATCTACCGTCAGCACTGGAAAGGAAATATTCATAAAAGCACTTATCCTTATGCAACACCCAGCCAGAATGCTGCTTGGGAGCAGGAGATACTTCTTTCCTAGAAAGTTGTGTTGCTTCTGGACATGAAAACCTGAAAAGTTTTGGGTTGCCTATCCAAGTTCATCTGGACACTGGTGCCTTCAAGTTTCCGAAAGTTTCCTGAAGATATCTGAGAACAACATGGATGTGATCAGCCCGCTTTAACTACAGGACAAAGGGGGCAGGAAGCTGCTGGAGCCGCAAACAGCAGCTACCCTTGCTTGGTTTCCTTGTGTCCATGTCCTGGAAAGCCAGGATGTCCACTGCTTCTGTGGTGGAGGGTCTGGTTCTCGAGGACCACCAGTACTGGGGCTGAGGAGACAAAAATCACATGTGCTCTTACCTTCTCTGAAGAGCAATCTCAGCTCTTCAGAGCTTTCAGATAAGCTATGACATGACCACATGCTCTCCTTTGATGTGGTGCTGTGACTGGATGGTGAAGATCAGTCTTGCCCACGTGACTGAGAAACCTAGACCTAGTTTTGTGTGTGGAAGAAAGCAGTCATGGAGACTGCTTCTGATTGGTCCTGGCTAGGTCTCCTCACGTGGCACTACCACGGCCAGTGTACTGCAAGTCTGTGGGTCAGGTCAGGCCACCAAGCAGAGGATGTCTGGTCCTATGGGTCTTCACATTTAATTCTTAAGGAAGAGTCAGTACCATCCTGTCCCTGGAGGTTAGAAAGGTATCTTTGTCTTCTGCTGTTTTATCCATGACATTGTGTGTATAAAAATGCTGTAAGACAAGCAAATTGAGTTTGAAATGTTGGGTTTTGCCCTCCTTTGTCCCTAACCTTATCTTTGAGGGTTTTCTGAAGGAATTGGGTTGAAGGTTCCAGATTGGTAGTTTTGGTTGTTTCCCCCCCCCGCCACCCCCGGAGTTGGGAGTTGCCTCAAACCAAGGATACACTTTTAAAACTGGGCCTTCTTTTGCCACCTGGGGAAGTTTTGCTTGAAAATCTACAGCAGAATCTGAAAATCCTTCTGTAGTCTCTGGGAAATTGTGGGGTGGTGAAAATACGTCCACAGTGCTAGTGGATACCTTGAAAACCAGGAATCACCTCCCTCTAAATTTCCTGACATCAGATCTTTTTTTAAAGATTATTTTAGAATAAAAAACATATCTTCATTTATTTTCTAAATGTTTAAGTCATTAGATTGTATTCCGATCACATTATCCAGCTTTTTCTTGCAGCCATAAAGACTAGAAACTCTCAGTTTTTTAAAATAAAAACAGAGATATCTTTTCTGGTAATTTCCAAATTTCTTTTTTTCACATAATCACTTAGTTTCCAGGAATGCACTTCTCTCAATAGTCCCTGAAATATTGTTCAACTCCAGCCAAATCGTGGGAGTCAGACACCACACAAACTAGGCTCTTAGTATAAATCTATATGGATATGATCAATATGGATGGATTACACTTTATAGCCTTCAGCTAAACCACTGATCAAGTGCTGCACAAAGAACACATTGCGTTCCCTTGTGTGTACAGAGGAGGGGATAACTCCTGCTCCCATGGGATAATTGCACTTACAGTAGTATCAGGTTACTGTAGGCTGTTGATATCAGTTGGTTACACTGAAGAAAACAATAAGGCCCATTTAGCTCCAGATGCAGTCCAGAAGTTCTGGGGAATGCATGTCAACTCCATCCCCAGCATGCCTGTGTCTCTTCTCTCGGTTCAGGAAGCAGATTTTCTGTTCCCATTGAACTCACACAGCAAAGCGATATCACTACACAGGGAAGGAAAGAAATCTCTGAAATACAATCTAGTGAGATGAGGGGGATTTTGGCCAGAGAACAGGGAGAAAAGTGAGGTATGAAACAGAGGACATTTGAAATAATTACAGATTTTCTTGGAAAGAAATAATTATCTCTTTTGCCCAATAAATATATAAAATGTATTTTTCTGATGTCACCTAAAGTGAGTAGTGCATCCTGACAAAATTCCAGGGGTCAGCAGGACTTTTCTGGACAAACACAGATTTTTCAGTGATGGGTCTTGTTAGGCTTGTGATGACAGGCTTGTTTGGCTTAGATACACAAAATAGCAGAGATGGCAAGATAATTTGCTATCTTAATTTGATACCATACATACATCAGCTGCATAAGGAATGGAGTTCAAAGATAATAAAATGTAACTGCAGAAAGTTTAGCGCGCTAGATCTGACCCATGCCTATATAATATAGGCATACTGCCAGGGTAGAGTCAACAGCTCCATCTCTGGATTGTCTGTGGTAGAAAAATCTGATTTTTTTCTGAAAGGCAAAATCTAGACTGCCTATAGCAAGTGGGTGCCCAAGTTATAAAAGCTGCTGCCAGCAGAAGAAAAGAAACACTCAGTTTTTCCAGATAATTCCTTCTGTCAGTTAATCATGACTATTGGATAGTGAGCAGCAGAACTGAGTTTTCCACTGAAAAGTCAGATTCAATTTCAGAAGGATTTTTTAAAGAAAAACATATAATTTTATAAATATATGAAGAACTAAAATTATATGGTTTTCTGACAACACTTTAAGCACTGAAGAAATAAGATGGAAAAGAAACACATACTCTCTTTGAAACTTAATTCCCTTTTTTGCTTTTGGTTGTTCCTTCTCGTTTGTTTCTCCTGATTCCTTCATCATGGAGGCAGATAGTAAAAGAGGTGAAAGTGTTGGGAGGCTCCTCTTCTTTTTTTCCTGAATGCATCCAATGTGATTTCCTTGCACTGTATGTCATAGTTCTCCTTTCTCAGCGGCTGAAAACTCTAGACAGTGGGGGCAAGACGTGTCATGGAGTTGTTGCTGAAAAGGATTTTCTCCATCTACCTTTCTGGTCCCTCCACAGTTCCTGCACCTTGTGGTGTCAGCTCCAGATCTGTTACATTATATGTTATTATATGAGAACTAAGAAATGCAATTAGATGTAAATAAGATTCTTTTTTTCCCTCCAGAATTTGCAACCAAGTTGTATCTTCTATAATGAGAAAAGCATACACACTGTACATATGGGAAAAATAAGTGCAGATCAAGACAAATAGAGCAAAGTTACGTGATTTTCACTTCTTTCCTTCCTTCACCTTTCTCCACCACGCTCCAGTGTCTGGAAACAATTTGGATCAGAAAATTATAGCTAGATAAACAATGAACTCCACTTCATAAATATTTTAATAACCACAGATGTGGTGTCACACTCGGAGACTACTTTATACCAACCATTCTTACAACGTGTTTTTTTGCAGCTTGTTATACATTGGCTGTGCTGGTAAGCATCCAGGCTTTCTGCCAGTAGCGACCAAATGAAGCTATGTAGGATGCATTAGCTTAGATTAGGTTGGATTTAAACTACCTTTTGACGTCCCAGTGTCTTTAACTTGGGCAACTGGGCTCACGAAGTTTAGTTCACACTGCGGTTTGCTAGACTCCACATGCAAGCAGTGGAAAAAAGAGATGTTTATTTTAATAGATTAACAGTGTATAATCCACCCTTCTGCTTTTCCATTGCCACCCATGAACAAGAACAGAGGAATGGATCTATACTATTTATTAAATAGAAATTATAATATTCAGGTATGAATAGAATGCAGGAAATATCATAAACTTAAGCTCCAGAAAGAGAAGACTTGGAAAACTTGGTTTTCTTCCTCAATATTAGTCTTTACAATGTAAAATGACATACTGATGTTATGTTGAATATATTTTGTACACGGAATTTGTCACACCATTATAAAAGGAGTGAGGTTTTGCAAAACTTTAATGGAATGCTGACTGTGTTGCTTAATTAGGGCCTTTTTCATGTCATCAGTATTAATTACACATTGCAGTGTCTCTCTGTTTTCTCCCAGGATAAGACCAGCAGCTACATGACATTTAAGTTGGGAATATCGTCATTGTTTTTGGCTGAGGGGGTGATGTGACAGCATAGATATGTTTTCCAAAAGCTTTTCATATTACAAATAGCAAGTATCGAGACATCTTGTACAAAAATGTTATCTATATCAAGTAAATACAAATAAATATGGACTTTGCTGAGGAGTGACCTAGCAGATACATCTGCTGTTGTAAGATGCATCTTGCATGGCCCCAAGTTCCATTTACTTGAGGATGATCTGTAACAGTCTCCTCCTAGGACATGTGTACTCCAACAGCAGTAACAGCTGCTAAGCCAGAGAAGATAACTTGAAAATCATCAAAGGGGAGGTTATTTTTCCTTTTGAGAAAAAATAAAGAACCAACCTCATGGAAACACAGTAAGCACTTTATAAGACTGATCAGTGAACTAAACTAAGCACATGCAAAAATATAACCCCATTTCACCTATAGTAACTAAAAAAAGGAATATTACATTTCCATATGAATATGCTATATATACATTTTTATTAGCTCATCTTCAATAACAAGACCCTAATAATTGGTTGAAAAGCAATCCATCTCTATTTATAGTAAGAGCAGTTGCCAAGCAGGACCTGATAGTCAGCGTCAGTCTTTGCTAAGTTGTACTATCATTATTCCCACAGCTGCAGTGCAAGTGCAAATAGAAAATGAAGCTCTCATTATTTCCCCATGCCTCTCTGTTCCTCTAGGCCATGTCAGGTCTGCAAGGGGATTTTGAGTCCCACCAAACTGTTCCTTGGAGGCAACGTCATCACAGTGGGCTATGGCAGTTGCAGACCACAAGCCCTTCCATTGGAGCCAAGTTTCAGAAGATCACTTTAGAGTCAAAAGCCACTGTGGTCTGGGGTAGGGACATGGGATTGATCCCAAATTGACCTGAATTGTTGTGGTAGGCTAGATCTACCCATTAGGGTCAGGTTCCTGAGCCTAACTGAGGTTTGTATCCATGCTCATCTGAAAGCAGACGGCACAGGAAGAATTTGGTTCCTCCTGTAGGTTGCTTCTATTGCTCAGAAAATGGCCAAGCAAACAGTCAACAACCGCAGTCCCCCAACACTATAATAAAAGCTGTGGATTTAAGTTTATTAGAAAAAAAGGCAAATGCCCATAACTGAGTTCTTTTTCTTCTGGTTTCTGATTCCTGAAGGATGAACTCAATTAGAATATTCTGACTAGATAATTTTTTTTTTTCTGGGACATGAAGAATTCCGCCCTCCCCACACAGAATCATAGAATCATAGAATGGTTTATGTTGCAAGAGACCTTAAAGATCATCTAGTTCCAACCCCCCTGACATGGGCAGGGACACCTCCCACTAGACCAGGTTGCTCAAAGCCCCATCTAACCTGGCCTTGAACACTTCCAGGGATGGGGCACCCACAACTTCCCTAGGCAACCTGTTCCAGTGCCTCACCACTCTCAGAGTGAAAAATTTCTTCCTGAGATCTAATCTGAATCTCCCCTCTTCCAGTTTGAAGCCATTACCCCTCATCCTATCACTACATGCCCTTGTAAAACGTCCCTCTCCAGCTCTCTTGTAGGCCCCTTTCAGATACTGGAAGGCTGCTATAAGGTCTCCCTGGAGCCTTTGGTTCTCCAGGCTGAACAATCCCAACTCTCTCATCTCCAAAGTGCAACAATTACAATAAAATCAGGAGCTGATAACAACAACTGAGTCACATGCACTCAAACCAAGCAGCACACACATGCGCACAGAAAATAATAAGACTCTAAGAGGAATCCAGGTACTGTGAAAAAAAAGAATGAGGCAGAGGTTTTGGGGCTGATTGTTGGTGGATGCTGGAGAAAAGGTTGCATAGGGCATTAGGTTGAGACGTGAATCAACACATCTACCACCACAATATGATGGTTCTGTAGTCAATGTAAAGAGTTAAATGTCTCTGGAGTTGATTTAAAGCATCTAAATTAAACGCCTAAAGTCCAACTGTATGAATACTCCTGAGAAGAAATAGAGGGAAATGACTTAAGATTATGTTTTCACTAGGAGACACTGAGCTACTAATTTTGCCAGTACTTTATAAACATTACACAGATGACTTTATATTCTGCTAGTGAAATACTCACAGGAGAGTTTAGCAACGGAAAAGGCCATATCAGGAGTCTAGAACCATGAGTCCAGCCCTTCCGTGTTTGACCTTCATGAATACAATACAATTTGTTTGGTTCTTTTTTTTTTGATTTGAAAGCATGACAAAGGTCTTAGCTTACAAAATTAAAGGCAAATACAAGTAATCTAAGAAGGTTTAGCTGTCATTCAGGTAGCATCTTTAGATGCTACAGGGCAGTGGGCGAGATGGCAACAAGTGGTCACATTTCAAGGAGAATGATTTCTCCTGGGGAGACCTGGAGGTTCAGCATTTCCCAATCTAACATCCTCTCTTTCATTTCCTCTGTCACACGTGGCATTCAGCCTGTGTCTGAAGTCAGCCAAAAATTTTGGTTTTTTCATGAGGTGTTGGAGCTATAAAACCTGTATTCAGCTGAATTAATTTCTAAGGTCACCAACACCCGTGTCTCTCTTTCTTGTCTTTTTTTGTATTTTGCAGTGAGTGGGAACTCTTACCTCCAAGTTAACTTGCTGTAAGTTTATCATGTTTTGTAATTAACACCCAGAACCTGCACTTTTTTGAAGCAAGAAGAAGAAAGGCCTGATGGCTGCAGTCCATTAGCAGTCTCTCAGTACACTTTGCTCTCAACTTATTTGCTTCTAATTGAGACCTTACTTATAATAAGACCGTTGTTGCTGAGGACAGAGTATTGCTACATTACCACAGATCACTTCACCTGGTTTTCATATACATTAGTAAATTATGGAAGATCAAATATCTTATGGTGTTGACACATACGGAATTGATCCTGAAGCAACCTCATATTCAGCATTTCAGGTTCAAGATCATATACTAAGCTATCGTTTTTGAAAGGCAGTCCCAACGGCAAACAAAAATGGTGCTTGAATGTTAAGTGATAAACAAGATTTGACATAGAGGTTAACTACGGTATTTGCAAGTAAAGTGCAAACTCAGGCAGCTGACTTGCATACTTGCAGATAAGGTGCTAATTGCATGAAGTAGGAATTTGAAAGCCCAGAACTGAAAGCTCAGAACTCTGGACAGGGTGTAATTGTATTTAAATAGATAACATGAAATTACAAGGACAAAAAAATTAAAAAAACCTGAAGTTATTAATTCCATCTTACATAATTAAATCGAAAAATTGAATTTATAGCATTCCATGGTGTTATGTAACAGCTATTAGAAGTTTTAACTAAAATTGAATGCTTTTAAAAATATTTCCTTGCATGTTCTACTTTATTTGTTACCTAACAATTACAGCTGATTTCTTACCAGTTCCAGAAAAAAATTATTATCCATGGCATTTCTATCACTAGCTACAGCTTTTGCTATAAGCATTACTGTTAATACTTAAGTCTTAATAAAATTAAAAGTTTCATCAACAGTTTAAAAATCCATTTATAACTTGACTTGTAAAAGTGAAAGATAGAAAAATAGACTGTAAAGTAGGTGCCCTACAACTTGCTGTGGGCCACACAAAGCAGATGCCTCAGCAGGACATCAACAGTTCTGCCAAAAATTAGAGATGGTAATTCCCCATCTCCAAAGATAAAGCACCTAATAATAAATAACCCTCCTTTAGATCTCAGTGTGATGGACAAAAGAAAGATTTAATCATTGCAAGTGGGTTGCTGTCCAAGAATCAGTGATTTTGACTTGATTGCATTCAGTGTGAGTAAAAGGCAGAAAGGTTCAGGTAGTAATACAGCACATATGTCATGTTTTCAAATTGGAAGTCTCATGGGCAGAGAAAATGTAAGGATATGTTGAAGAGGAATGTTTAGAATTAAAGGTGTGAATGAAAATTAAGTGCTTTATAAGATGAATGTATAAGACAGCCAAAAATCACAATTACACAACAAAAACAGGCAATAATTAAAAAAAAAATGAAAAAAAATGTGCTACAGTGGGGTAACAGAGAAAATGGATTTCAATAAATGTGAAAGAGAATTTCTGTGTAGGTAACTGTAGGTTTAAGACACCAGAAAGAGATTCATGGTACCTTTACAGAAATAAAGAAACAATACAAGGATTTGAAAAAGGCAGGGACAGACCCCTAAATTAAAAAAAAAAAATACACTGGGAACAAAACAAATCCTACAGACGTTGGGATTCTATCAGCAAATAGTTGTGATAAACCTAAAACAGGCAACTCAGTCAAAATTATTTCTGTTCTTCACTTGGAAACAATAAGGACATTCGTATTGCATAAGAACATACTTTAATGAGGTTAATAAGTACTTTCCAGTCAATTAATAGACATTAAACAACATCTGCCAGTAGGTCTGAATAACTTTTACCCAAGAGTCCTGAAAGACTTGGCTGGGGAGAGCACTCATTCATTGATGTTAATTTTTAATAAACCTTGAAATAACAGGGAAATGCCAGAAGATTGGGAGAACATTGCTGTGCCAACATTCAGAAAGGGCAAGGGGTCCTACCCAGGCAACTTGAGCCAGTGGGAAAAAAAGCTGTTTTGGGAATCAGTTGATAGGGAATTAAAGGACAGCTCACAGGTGATCACAGGAAATTAATTTTGTCAAGCAGATCTAACTTCTGAATAAAACTACTGCTATTACACTGTGTAAAACAAAAGCTATTCTTCCCCTACCAACCCCAAACGAATACATGGTAAATGGGTTCAGAATTGGCTAATGGGTGGTTCTGAAAATAGGAATGTGAAAATAGGGATTTTCTGCAGGGAAGAGGGGCACTGCTAGTGCATGTCAACGTTTTCATCAGTGATATGGTTGTGACTCTAAAATCAGTGGTGACATAATACACACTGATGAGGACAATCGAATAAAGGGGTCTGCTTTGTTGCGACGGAGGGAAAACAAGCGCACTCAATATGAGTGATCAGCAAGCTTCGTTTATTAAGTGATACATTCGTCTTTTATGCTTTGTTATAATTAGCTCATGCATATTGCAAAACGGGAGCTCCTAATTGGCTTATTCCCTTAAGTGTCAACTCCCCCCTTAGCTCCTTCTTTGTGGTTAGCTATTCTCCTTTTCCCATGCCTGGATGGGCACAGGCATTCTGTTGTTATCTATCACGCGCTGGAGTGTCCTTGCAGGTGGCAATTACAGAAGCTGAGTACGGTGTTTCTCAAGCTCCTGCTCGGCCTGCTGGATTATGTTTATGTGACTTCTCTCTGCTAACCAATTTCCCACACTGCTTCACTTAATAAGTGGCATCTGTTCTGACATTTTAATACAGATGTATGAAAGTTGCATGTAGAAAGCAGCAGTGCCTGCAAAATACGGGACTACACCCTAGGCAGCAGCGACTGGGGAAAAGATCTCAATGTCACACTAAACGCCAGCCTTGCCGTGGCAAGAAAAGGGTGGTGCTATCCATGCAGGTACGGCATCGTATAGCGTTTGTCTTTGCATTCTGCAATGGTAAAACCATCATCAAAACAGTTGAGTTCTGGGATCCTTTTAAAGAAGTTGCAAAGTCAGAAAGGGAGTAGAAAAGACCTGTCAAAATTGTTCTTATACCGAAGATAATGCTTTACAGTGAGAGGTTTAAAGATTCCATCTATTCAGTTTATCAGAAGGTGGATTGAGAGGGGACTTGATTGCAGCGCGTACGTGCCCTCATGGGGAAAACAGACTGGGTGCTAAAGGGCTCCTTAACTCAGCAGGGAAAGGCATCGGAAGAACTAGTGGTTGGAAACTGAATCCAGACAGAGAAATTAGACACAATCTTTTGCTGGGGAGGCTGATCAATCATCAGACAAATTGCCGAGGGAGGCTGCAGGATCTCCATCTCTCAGATGAAGAATAAAGATGCCCTTTGGAAGACATCTTTGGGAAGACGTGCTTTAGCTAAACACAAGTAACAGTTTGGTCAAACAGCAGAGTCCTCTTGCTCAGTGCAGGAGAGAACAGATGAAATGCAGTGGCCTGTGGTGCTCAGAAAGTTGGACTGGTGTGATCTGATGAGTCATGCTAGCCTTAAGCTTTGGGAATTTATGGGTCAACGTCATGGTTTGAGCCGGACTGGCCACTGAAACAAATCATGGAATCACGGAATCACAGAATTTTCAGAGTCGGAAGGGACCTCTAGACATCACCTAGTCCAACTCCCCTGCTGACACAGGAATGCCTAGAGCACATTACTCAGGACTGCATCCAGG
>VYXH01012459.1:1788-35000 GCA_013397275.1 Burhinus bistriatus | reverse complement strand
TTATACTGAGCATGAGGCAGATGGGATGGAATACCCTGTTGGTCAGTTTTGGGTCACCTGTCCTGTCTGCTCCTCCCCGCAGGTGTGACCCCTCCAAAGGGGAAAAAAAGCAAAGTTAGCTGGCCTGGGTTGTTATAGCAATAAGGATAATCAAGAGCCTGTCTGCATCCCTTTCCTTGGCATAAATTACAACTAATTCGGTCTTATCACTCTGGGAGTGGACTATAGTCTTAAAAATACATCGTTAATTTCAGGCAGTTCAGTTAGTTAGAAGAGGCTTAGCTGCAAAGCAAAATTATTGAACAGAAACTTGATTCTGTTTACCTCAAACCAGGACAGTCAATAATAGTAACCATAATCATAGTCATAATGGCAATTGTAAATACAATCACGGTAGCAATATACAGTAATATACTTTTTGAATTTTATGTTGTGCCTGAAATTTTAAGGGCCAAATCCTGAGTAAGAGACACAGCCCAGGAAACTAGATTATCCTATGGCAAAAAGTAGTAAGATTTTGGTCCACAAAGATACTCCCTGTTACTCCAAGGCTCTAAAGAGATAATGGCTTCTGCCTCAGGACCGGGGTGAGACGAGGAGGCAGCTGACCGGGTACATTTCTGTCACAGAAGATGCCCTGCAATCTTATGGTGTGGTGCTGCCCCCATAATCCCTGGAAGAGGAGCACACTGGCACTTGAGCCTCTTGTGCTGCTTCTCTCAGCTCTCCAAATATGCCATTTCTGTGGAGTTGCAGCACCTGCACCCATCGCAGATGGAGCCTTCTGCACCCTCAGAGGGGTGGGCAGAAGGGATCACTCAGAGATATGAGCCCATCACTTTCTGTCATTTATGAAAAACTTAATTGACTATGGCATTTAATCTTGGAAAAAAAAAAAGAGGCTGCTTGTAAAACATCTGTGGTCAGGCTTTAGATGAAAATTTCACAAAGATGTAAAGTACACTAATTGTAACCTTGTGTACATCTTTTTCTCCTTGACCTGCTCATCACCTTTTGTCTAATTAACATCCACTATCTATCAGCTTAAACATTTCTAAATTAACTTTAATTCAACATATCCTGAAAACAATTCTCAGAAGATTAACATTTTTAAATTGCCATAATTATGAATTTGAGTGCCCTTCTCCTATAGCGGGGCACTGATAAAAATCTACACGAGGGCGTTTGTGGGGAGAAGTTACCCCAAAGCTATGGAGCGGACATTGAATCACAGTGGAGTAAATCACAGTTTTACTCCTCTTCTTCCTTGGAGCACCTTCTCTGGGGTGTGGGAGAGGGTCCACATTCTTGTTATCCATACTGCAGTTTTTCTCACTTCCTAACAGGGGTGCAGAAACCCCAAAACTTTTTCCAACATGCTTAGAACTAAAGCGTCATCCAGTTCTTTGCTCATTTTAGAAGAACTTAGTTGCATATTTTCCTGATCGTTCTGCAACTATTCTAAAAATAGAAACTCATTGCACATAGTTACAACAAAGCACTGTAGATTTTGGCATTTCCAAATGCATATTCTTAGTAGTTGTATCCACTATTTAAAGGACTGATCAACTCTTACTATGCACATTTATCTGCCTTTGCAAACATAATTTTTTTGGCTGAGGCCTGGAAGAAGGTATCTTAATAAAAAGAAAATATGTATTTTCTCATGGTTTAGATAAAAATTGTCATGGTTAGTGCAAATTTTGTTATTTTAATTTAATTTTTGTGTGCCACACTTGAAGAAAAAGCCCTTGACAGTTCTGTATTCTGGGTATTTTCTTTTTTTAAAAGAGCAATGTTTGTGTTGAACAAGTTGATATTTTATTCTTTTTTAACATGTTTTTGTGTTTTTTCCCCGACTGTTACTGTAAAAACAGCTACATCAAAAAAAATTAAAATGTGAAAGAAAACTTATGAGAGCAAACTAGACAAAAATACAGTGAAAACTGGTTTTCACCAGCCTTCAAGGCATTAGGGATTTGATTCTTGTCCTCATATTAGTCTTAAGTTGTTGGCAATGCCGTTGCTCCCAGAATTAGCTGCTGACAGTTCACCCCAGTAGGATTACTTGCATACTTAAAGTCGAGCAAGTGCAGAAGTGTTTGCAGGACCAGACTCTTTAAGAGGCAGCTATACACGCGCCTGCAAGGACATGGGATGAATAATGACTCATCAGTCCTCCAGGGTCAGGGTAGATCAGCTCTGTGGCCGTTACTGCAGAATGTGGTCGGGCACCAAAATTGCAAATGTCCTTTTCTCTTCAGTTTCCCCCCTCTTCCTCTCAGAAAAAGTGGGGGCCTGACATTGTGACATTTATTTCATGCTCCAGCCATTGTTTCATACTGCTGCAGAAATTCTCAGAGGAAAGGAGATTATAGGCAGTCTGGTTAATCTGTTTTTCAGTTTGACATCTTGGTGCATTGGCACAATTACCTTGTAAAAGGAAGTGTCAAAAAACGACTCTTCTCCCAGGCAAGACCTGGAGGACATCAACAGCACCAACAGCATTTAGGAAATCATAGAATCATAGAACGGTTTAGGTTGGGAGGGACCTTAAAGATCATGTAGTTCCAACCCCTTTGGAACCTCCCACTAGACCAGACTGCTCAAAGCCTCATGCAACCTGGCCTTGAACACTTCCAGGGATGGGGCACCCACAACTTCCCTAGGCAACCTGTTCCAGTGCCTCACCACTCTCAGAGTGAAAAATTTCTTCCTGAGATCTAATCTGAATCTCCCCTCTTCCAGTTTGAAGCCATTACCCTTCATCCTATCACTCCACGTCCTTGTAAAACGTCCCTCTCCAGCTTTCTTGTAGGCCCCTTTCAGATACTGGAAGGCTGCTATAAGGTCTCCCTGGAGCCTTTGGTTCTCCAGGCTGAACAATCCCAACTCTCTCAGCCTAAGAGAGTTGAGTGTATGTGCACAGTCTGGGCACATACAGCAGGAAAGCTAACTCTGAGAGTTCGCACTTTTGGAGAGTTGAACTTGCATGTGGGTACATCTCTCCAGAAACATGCATTTTTGTCAAGGATGCTAACTAAGCGCTGATGTTTTGTGAGGATGGTGCTCACTTTGTTATGAAGGAGAAGAGCAATGGCTCCCATGCCAGCTGATCAGCAAAGGTTTTGATCACTATTTCTCTTCTCGTCTTTTCATGACAGTGGATTTAATGCTTTTGCTTAAATTATGACATGCAACATCCTTCTTCTGGTTCCACACCAAGCAACTCCTCCCCTAACCTCTAGCTTCCCTCATGAAGTAACAGATCCCCAAGATCAGTGCAACCTTAATGAAGCACACTTAAAATAAGAAAGATGATGTATTTTATAAATCAAGCTTTACTGCCCCAACCTCCAGCAAAGAGTTACTTGTACATGTTATGTATTTGTAGGATTTCACGCTATTTTGCAATTCAAAGAAATCATCCAATGTAGAGTTACCCTTTTGGTTAAATATACGTCATAAATATACAGGATGACATGTTATAGATGAGCTGATGCTGCTTGGAGGGCCTTACATTTTGCACTGCCTAACTCCTTGTCACCATATGTCTGCAGTGACCTGATGCTGCATGCATCTAGCCGGCACTGACATTTTACCTTCCACCTCTACAAAAGCAAGGAAAGGCACTAATATACACAACTCCCAGGTATGGCGTTTATTTGTAGCTGACCTTGCTCTCCTCCCTGGGCTGGGGCAGGGTGCAGTGACTTAAATGGAGAGGATCAATGGACTTCGGTGTGATGGCACACATATCTGCCAGTGGCTAATGAAATTAACAGTGTCCGTCTGGACTCATGGGTTTAACTCAGAAATTCCCTACTTTTATGGACTGACTATTCAATAATGTAATTATATAAATGCATTTTCATGTCCAAATTGAGGACACAGATATAATCCTTGGTTATGTTATGTAAACGCACACAATTTCAATCAGTAGAAACGCAAACCCATTTTTGTGTTTGTAAAAAAAAGTCTCTGCTTAATAAGCAATTTTATTTTATCCGTGCCAACTACTCATTCCATATTTATAAAATACGGACTCTAAAAACAGTCCTATTTTACTTCAAGTAGAAAATAAAATGATCATTCTTAACTCCTAGTCTTTTCAGGTTTTGAATAAATGTTGGTCTTGCAGCAAAACAAAAAGGTGTTGGCTATTATTTTCTTCTGTTCCTGCTTTATGCTATATTTAGGGAATCCTTTGCCAGTAGCATTCCCAAGTAATGCATTCTGGGCACGCATACTATGGCATATTTTTTTAACACATAAAAGGAAATATCTCAGTCTTCAAATCCCACCTATTGTAAGCTTTAAAAAATCACGAATGCTCTGTATGGGAGAACAATGTCTGTACCCATTGCAAAACTTTTATTGCTGGTAAAAACTGAGCAAAAATTAACTTCACATCATGAAAGTGCAAAGCAAATGAAGGAAAAGAAATAATTTACATCAACCCTGGCTATATCTGCTACATATTTTTTAAGGGTTCTAAGAAAGAAAAACAGAAAGCAAACTCGCAATGAAGAGAAAAAACAATGGTCAGTAGCATGTGTGGATGTTATTTGAATGGAAAGTAATTTATCACTTCTGAAATAAAAGCTGTTTATTCTTGCGTGTCACTGTCTGTAACAATCCTTACAATTTATCTATGGAAAAGTGAGAAACTGTACCGCCATTAGCATATGAATACTCGACACATCAAATTGGCTGTACAATAACAGAAGGACATTTGCTATTGGTGTATGCACACAGACAAAGCAGCCATTTTGGAGGGGGGGGAGAAAAAAAATAAAAAAATTAAATGGTGTGGGTGTTTAACCCGTTGTCTGTCTCTCCGGTTTCACACAGCAGCTTTGATGAGGGCAGCCCGGCAGAGTGGCTGGAAATTTGCCCCCAAAAAAGAAATGAGCACACAGGTTAAATGCTGGAACAAAGATGATACATGTTAAATTTGTGTTCAGATGGTAGCAGATGAGACGATGCAAGAAATGCAAGAAACAGGTCCGGAATAAACGATTTTGTGTGTTTTTCACGTGTGCACCCGGGGTGGGGGGAGTACAGAAGTGTGGAGGTTATACAGAAATGAACCATTGCCTATGTACAGTTTTATTTCATAGCAACAGCATCGTGGGCTTCGGGTCAGATGTGTGAAACTATTTCTCAAAGAAGCTGCATACATAATTGAGGCCCTATGAAGGGTTCTCAGTTGAAGTTGCCAGGCTACATTCGTTTCAAAAGCAGAGCCATTTGTTATCAAATTTAAATTAACTCTCTCAACACCGGATGCGTAGTCTAAAGCACAGCTTTGCAGAATGTACTTGCTGTCTGAGGAAGGAGGAACAGTGCCTGCTCACCTCCATCCATGGAGGATGGAAATCTTCACATATTTAGGCCTGCAAAGCGGTAATCTAAAAAGAAGGTTAATTTCTAAGGAGTATCTTTATGCTTTGTTCTCCCTTAGAAGCCACAGTGGTCTTTTTTCTCCAATTCTTTTCTTTTGCTTTAAAAAAAGAAAGTCATGATTTCAGCTTTAATTTGGGAATAAATTAGTAAATCAGTATTTGCTGCTGCTTTTCTGCAAGCACGCTGTGGCTGTCTTCACAAAATTATTTTTATTTTATTTTAAATGGGGCTTAAGTGTTTAAACACACAGATTAAAAACTCAAGATATTTGTATTTTTCAGCCACGCATGGCTAACAACACCTGGTTGTGATCCCATAGCTTTTACTTGCAGCAGTAATCCTTACGGATGTAACTGCAAGGTGATTTCTGTCACATTCAAGAACTACTAATGAGAGAAAAGATTGCACTAATTGTTGTAATTTATTATTTATTTCCTTCAGCATCCCAGTGTGCCATGTGCTTTCTGAGCAGAGGAGAAATGTCCTTGCCCCAAGGAGCTCAGATGGCTGTTGCAACACATTGGGCTTGACAATGCTGTCTCTTAAGTAGCAAAGGGCAACAAATAAAAGCAAACACCCAAAATCACAAACATCCATTCGCCACATTAATCTGCTCTCACTGGTCTTGTGTCCTCCCCGTGCTCACTTTCAGTAAATATTGTAGCAGTTGTGTGCCAATGGCAAAATATTTGTGGAAAGCAAATTCCATACCCTGGAAAGAAGTCTGTTTGCTAGAAACTCTTGGTCCCCTTTCTTGATGGAGATATTGGACACTCCAGAGCTCAGCAGGAACATACATAGGCTTGAAGGTAAGGTGCTTTGGCACAGATCCTTGAGGGTCATTCCCTAACCCTCAATGAAATCAACCAACTTTAAAGGTAGATGCTTTGTTGGGTGGAAGCCAGAGTGATTGCTCTAAACTTTACAGCCTTAGCTCCAAGAATAAAAAAACGGGTAAAACAGTTTATGACTTCTCCAGCCAAAGGCAACTGATGAGTTCAATGCAGGTTTTGAATATTGGTATTGAAGTCACAGCGTAGGAAAAAAACCAACCCCAAACCTACCTTGCAATCTGCTCACAGATATGACAAGAGATGAAAAAATAGCTAAATGTATCAAATAAATTATTCAACATGAATTATTTGCTCTGTCCAGCCTTAAATTAGGTTTACTCAGGCTAATCAGCAAAGATATGCCAACAATTAAACCCAACAGAACATCCCAATCATACACATAGCATATGTGTGCCTGATTGTGTCATCATACATTGCTGGTGTTCTGAGCAAGAAAACAAAAATGTACCTACTTTTGTAAACTCTGTATAAAAGACAATAATAATGTTATTTTTCAGTAAATTTTCTTTCAAAGTATTAAGGGTTTGTGGTGTTAGAGCTTTTAGACCTGATTTTTTTACCCAATTTTATTTGTTATTTCTATTTTCATTTCTCCAACAAATTGGAGTCCCTAGCTAAGACTTTCACTATTATGAAGCTTACTATACTACGCTAAATAAAGTGTTCTTAACTATCTGTGCTTTTCCTCCTTGAAATGCAAGATTAGGGCATTTAATCTACATCCCTTCATCAACATAAGATGCTGATTTGCTAGAATCAAGTCAAACCTGTTGTAGCTGTTGACAGATGTGCTAGTAAGACTGAATTTCATCACTGTAGTCTCTGGGTTGAGAATGGACTTTGTTTTAGGAAAGACGACGAGAATACCGCCAAACACCCTGCTGCCATATTAAAATGACTTTTCCCCATAAAAAGGGCCAAAATGTCTTTTATTATTCATATATATAAAGATATAACTCATTTGTTTAAGCATTTAGTGGGTGACTACCCCAAGTTGCATGCCGGATTAAAGAATGATCCCTCGTGCAACCTACAAACATCTTCTGAAAAACAAGAGGCAAGGATAAACTGAATTAAAAAGCAAGGAGAGTAAAGTTACACAGCATAACATTTACCCTTTGGTTTTTCTAAAGGAAGATATACCACATATGCGTGCCCCCACACAGCCCTGGATATTATTCTGAAACTACAAACCATTTGCTTATTTAAAGCCCTGTGCAGCTAACAATACTACAGACCTAGTAAATCCTGCCGAGCACTCTTTGAGAATCTTGTTTATTTACTGGTGGAAGTGATGGACCATACTTGTGTATCCATGACAACACTGCAATATGCCAGAGGAGGACTAGGTCTTTTCTTGCTCCTGCAATATGAGATTAAAAGTAAGAAGGTAAATCTTATTAAATAGCAGAAGCTTTTCAAAAGATAAAACATAAAGTTTACGGGAGCATATGATAGCTGTTCATGGTAATATATTTGTGCTATTTCAATGCTTTCGTTAGGTTCCTGCCTTGATTGTAAATAGTACTGAATGGTGACCACACCAGGAAAGATAAAACTTTGCAGTTCCTCCTGGAGTTCATAATACAGGAAAGTGATTCAACAGCATCAAGCCTTTATTAGACGAATATCTGTTCTAAAGGGTATTAAATTGGATCATGCTGTAATTTTTATCTTTTCTGGAAAGGTGTTACAGGTTCTTTACTATTTTTCATTCTCATGCCAAATGTTTTGATCAAGAATGTTATATGATCCAGTGGATTAGTAATGTAATTACCTATTTATATTTATAAATCCATGCATTCTCTTGGTGCGTTTGGGTTTGCTGTGCCGTTAATATGTTAGACTGATATGATTGAGATGCAAATCATGTGTATGTGGTGGAATTTAAACTTAAAATGAAAATTCAATTTTTTATAAGCCATTGTTTTTCTTACTGTTACTCTCGATTATGTTACCATTGCCTTGACAAAGGTTTTGCACTTTAAAGGTTTAGAAAAGCACCTTGAAAAGTTATATCAAATTAATTCTGTGCAAGCAAATCTAGGCAATAAAGGGAGAGTTTCTTAGCTAGCAGTAGGCTCCAGAACAATATTTATCTTCCTCTAACATCTTAATAAATAACACAGCAGGCCAAATTCTACCATAGGTTTCTCAGCATTCATAGATTTAAATGACAAAAGATTTTGATTTAATACATCAGATGTCCTCCAAGTATATTGTATTTCCCAGACACATTAGTATTTAACCTAATGTTTAAAGTACAAGGCTAGTATGTTGCCTATATTCTGATTGCAGGATAAAGTTTTCTGTTTTAATATTAAGTGTGCTACTTGAATCTGACAGTCGATTCACTAAAATTAGAGATGAAGTCCTGCAACAATCAGTAAGCCGTAGCTGAGTCCACCCCATCACTACACGTTAAAAAATCAGGATCAGGGTGTGGCAGCTCTGGAAATTATACAGAAAACGCTCCTTGAACTGCATGGAGTAAATTTTTACTTGTTTTCAGAATAACAGCAAAATAAAACAACTTTTTTAAAAAGGATAATATGAAGAAATAATTTTAGCATTTACTTAGTCTGTGAGGTCAGGAGGAGCCTTGGGCTAATGGCACCCATCTAAGTGACATTAATTTGCATTTTCAGCAGAGAAAGGTATGGAAGATGGGTCTCCCACAGGCTGGATAAAGGTTATTTTTAGGTTAACTTAACTGTGTGCTATCTTCGGTGTCAGAAAACCAATATTTTTCAAGATTCCAGTTTTGTTATTGGTGCCAAATTTCCATCCAAACAATGGTGCAGAAACTCCTCTTTGCGCTATCTTTCTCCTTTTTCAGGTCAGTCTTTGTAGACCATCACTGTTCTGCCTTCTTCAAAATATTTCTACGATGCTGTTGTACCAAAATGTCAGAGAAAACTCCTAAAAACAAAGCAAAAATAAAGACTTGGTCAAACCAGAGGTCTCTTGTCTTCCCCATAGCACCAGGAGATAGGAATGGGATCAACTCCCTTTGGACAGTGTTGATCACTCTAGTATTAGCATGTAAATAATTCATACAATAGCAGAAGTTTCACAGACAAGTAGTTTCACTAATCACTCATCTCTGACGATACAGTCTGACTTGCTGTGAGAGCAACCCAGTAATACTGTTGGGATATTTCCCTCCGTTATGCTGATTGACCAGGATTTAGCCAGATGGAAGAGACTGAGGGATTTATTTGATTTTTACAGTTAGAGAAGTGTGTGTCTTTTTGGGGGATTGCAGGAAAGAAAGCTATACCTGTTGCCACTTAGAGGTGGGTAAGGAATATCACAACCTGTGAGTGATCTAGCCGGAGATGATGATAATTTGTCTCACTTGCCACTTCAGTCAAGTTCCTTACTGGAGTTTGTTCAGACACGTAAGATGCAGATTAATCCTCCGAGCACGAGTGTCGTTTTTGATTTCCTGGCTCTGCATGCAGAGATCATTTTAAACATTCAGAAATGGCCAGAAGTGGGTTGGCCAGGGTGATCATCAGCTCTTGGAGGGTTTGCTTCCAGGTATTTTTACATCTAATCTGAGAAAATGTGTCTTTTGTCTTCAGTGGATCTGGGGTTCTGGTTAAACCAGAGCACAGATCGCATGCTTTTGAGATTACTGCCAGGTTCGAGAAAAGACAGCTGAACAAGGCAGAGGCTGTTAACTAAACTGGTAGCAACTTTCCAACAAGTGGCTATGATGATATCTGCTTTTCTGGTTTTGTTTTCATTTTAATAGGCACGTGTAGCTTTTTGTTCTTTGGCACAGAGTGTGCAGTTCCAATGCATTAGCATTTTGTGTACTTGTTTCTTTCCTACAGCTTAGCTGGGGTATTTTAAAATCTTTTATGGCATGGATGAATTGCCCAGAATTCTTTTGCATGCCCTGCAGATATATGTTGTTTTATTTTCAGCAATGTTTGTTTAAAAATGTTTAATTGTGCAGCTGCAAAAGGGGTTGCTTTTATCAGCTATATTTATGCATCCTGAAATCAGACATCCTTAGTGCGTTTGCACAATGATAGTAAATGATAGTTGGTAAACATTTGTAAGCAATAGTAGACTGAAGTGCAGGAAGAAAACCCATCAAAAAGCAGGCAGCAAATTAAGGGAGGAGTGAAAGAAGTTACAAACTACAATTTACAATAGATGTCTCAAAAATACGTTTTGAAAGTGAAACATATTTTAAGAGAAGATAACATAGTATGGAATTTATATGACATTTGAGGCCAAATTCCTGAAAACAGGCATGCTGACATTCATGACAAGGCAATCTTCTCACAGTTCCTCTTGGCACCTGCTCTCCATGTGAGACAGTACATGCAGGAACAGACTGTGGAATGCAAAATCCTGTTTCAGAGCACAGTTGTTAGCCTCGCAGCCATGCACATCAGCTGCTAAGTCACAGGGGCACACATGTTAGCCTCAACCCGAATGTCCACATCTCCCCTTACCTGTCTTTACTTCACCAGTTATTCTCAGCATCGCGCTGCCCTTGTGCGGTGCCCAGGGAACGGACTTGCTCAGCGTGGCCCTGGGCACGCTTTGGCTCAGCTGGACAACTCTGTTTTTCAGGGTGTTACAACACTGCAGCAGTGCAGAGCCGCTGGCTTCAAAGCAGTTTCCATGATCTGCGTCGAATGTCCAGCAGGCGTTCTGTTGCAAACCAATTGTTTTATTATCTGTCAAAAAAAACCCAAAAACCAAAACAAAACCAACTTTATTGAAATAACATATTGAGATGACATTAAAAAGTCAAATAAATACCTCAAAGAATAAGTGAGATCACACCCTTATTTGCAATTTATTTCCACACATAGGTGGAGCAGTTTTGGGGATCATGATCCAAATATGGGAATGGGGAAAAGTTCAGCTGTTCTGTACGTAGAACACTGTAAATTTTCTTTGCATTGTCTAAAAGTGAGGTAGACCAGTGGGAGCGACAAAGATAAAGAAGTGGGAGATAAACCTTCATTTTTGATTGGTGATGTGAACAAAGTTCAGAAAACAATAATGACAGAAAGTACTTGCATGGCCTACAGTTCTCTCCTCGACTGCTTGTTTCCTCAGGATGCCATCCACCATGGTGGGTGAGCAATAACATTTTGTAAATAGTGGAATTTCTCACTCTTATCATCAACTATGTTAGAGAGACTTACAAAAGTTTTACTCAAATACATCTTATTCACAAGGTTCAGTGTGAGCATATGCAAAACATAGTTAATAAACAAAATATGTAGTAAATGGTATATGTTATTTTGTTTGATAACATCCCATTAGATCAATTGTTTTAAAAAAACTCAGCTGAGTGTTCAAAAGGCAAGGGAACAAAACAAATTTATTTACCAGAGTCCAGATGTTAATTTAGCTGTTTTTTGTATGCACAGCTCCAGCATTTACACGGCAAGAAAATATCAAAGAATGTTAAAACTTGGCTTATTAGTTACAATTATGCAGTTGCAGATCTAGAACAAGTATAAAATCTCATATTAACAAGGAAATATGTGAAACTGATTTTCAGCTTACATTTTGTTTGTGGGATGATGTTATTGAATCTGCCAGACAGATTCAGTGATCTCTTTTCAAAACTGGAAGCAGTCGGAAGAGGATTTTGTTGAACATGGCTCTGCTGTTGACATCATTGACTAGAAACATAAGTCACAAGAAAGTACCATAAATTGAATTCCCATTTTTAGCTCTGGGCACAAACTAGACTGCTAGCAATAGGTAAATCATAAAAAGATTTATAGATTCTATTTGTTTCAGATAAGCATCTGAAAACTTTGAGAGTGGATATTGGGATGGGCTCACGAAGAGGCCAATGTATTGCTGATGTGCAGGGTCCAGATCATGGACTTGCAGGGGCTGAAAGAGGTGTCCAGGGCATCTAAAAACAACTAAGGATTGATTGAAGCAGTGGTTTTCACTATTAAAGATTCCGATGTGCTTGGCCAAAGTATATCCTTGACGTAAGAGTACTCAAACGCAGTATCATTATATACATTTTGCGCTGTGTTAATCTGACAGCTGCGTGGTTGACTATTGCAGAGGGTAATCATAGACAAACCTGGAAAGCAATGAATTGGGATTGTCCTGACTGACTAAGCATGTCTTAGAAAAGAAGGAGCTAATCACAGCTGCAAACAGTGCTACTCAAAACAGATCGGGGCAGGATATCTCGTTCAGAAATGTGTTTGTTAGGTTGCTCCAGTTTTTTTCTTTTCCAATTGTGAAAGACACTGCAAATCCTTCACTACCTCTAAAGTTCGTACAAGGTGAAGTCTTATGCTCTTACATCTGATGACTTTATACCTTTAACATTTTGCCAAATTCTCCCTGTACTTACTTAAAAGTTGAAGGTTTTGGTTTAGAAGATGTTAGTACTTGCCAGAGACTTATTTTACGTATCTTGTAGTAGTCTTAGAAACCCAAAATATGCATAGCCAAACTCAGTTTCACTGTATAACGCAAGTAACACCCTAAAAAATTTGATAAGACAGGATATCCAGGTAACTTTCACATAAAAGAAACCAAACCCCAAAGCCAGTTTTCAGTCTTTCAAGAGGTTTCATAAGGACTCAGTGTATCTGTAGTTAAGTTCAGATCGCTGCTGGTAAAATGCTATTTTTCCTTTTTCAAATGCTTAAATGTAAGCTATGCGCAATCTTAGTTTACATTGAAAGTTTTTTCTTACAATTTTTTTCCAAGGTTTCTGCTGTGTTTGCGTTCTCTTTTTGGTCATGGAATACACAGAATTTCAGTAAGAAAAACAATTTTGAAATTCACAAGCAAATTTTTTTCTTTTTTAAACAGATAGTTTTATTATACTAAATTACAATTTGTAGGGACAGTTATGGGAAAAATTTCTAAGTGCTTTGTAATATTTTTAATTTGGCTGATGATATTTACAGAAGAACTCATTGCAAAAGGATAAGGACGTGACTTAGTTCTTAGGACTAAGAATTAGGACATAGGAAATCACAGTGAATTTGCACATACTACTTGTGTTACTTAAAAGTGATAGGACAAAGTGAATTTGCTTGCTTAAAATTAGGCAGCTAAAACCATCTCAGATCATTTATAACCAGCCTAATTTTAAAATGAGCAAATTCCCGTCATTTCCACTGGGTTTGTAGAACATATTAATCAATTAGTATTGATGTTGTTTCACTGTGTGACCTGTTTACTGAATCCTCATAAGAAGAATTTAGTCCTGACCTGGCCCTTTTATGAGTCTACATGTGTTCTCAATCAGTTTAATTAGTACAGACACTGTCACCAATAAGCCAATTCTAAAGTGTCTAACTGCATGTTTTCTGAAAGTATTCTGAATACTAGCCCAAGTTCTACTATTTTACAACAGTAAGTCTAAAATATGGTGACTTATAAAGCTTGCAGAATATATTCAACTCACTGATTAACTTCTAAAGAGTCAACGTATCACCTGTGGACTGGGACACCCAGCATCGGCCCTAGAAGAAGCTGAGTGGAGTAATTAATGATATTGGTATATATAAATATGCATGCACACTCTTGTTCTAACAGCTGTGACTTGGTCTAAGTTCAGTAGAGTTTTTCTTGATTTACCTCCCTCTGACACGAGGTTTCATAGTTACGTGACATGGAGCTGTTATTTGCATTAATCTGAAAATAAACATTAGGCTAAGCAAATGTATAAAGTTTTGCCTCTCAGACTCACAGCTTGCAGGGTACCGCGCTCCCTGGGCTGTCTTCACGTCCCATATTGGGCTCGTTGTCTTCTGCAGCATCAGATTCAAAACAGTTCACTGTAAGACACTGCACGCTTCAGTAATCTGCACGCTCACTGGCTGTTTTTTCAAGCTGTATGACAGCAGTATGTATACATGGTCTATTCAACCAGCTCACATGACATGTCTATTCAAACTATTGTTTTGCTCTACACCTGCCCATAGAAGTAAATTACTGCTACTTTTTTTCTATACAGTGCTCCTAAATACAATTCTCTCTCTTCATTTTTTTATAGGGGAAATGGAGTTAAGAACTGACTCTCGACACTTGATGCACATTTGGCCAGAGGCCAAGGCGAATCAGAATAAACATCCAAAAGAAAATGCCAAATACAAGAAAATAACAGCAACTTAATATGATTTAATACCAATAAAGTGGTTAAGGTTAGTGGAAACAATCCTTGCTCTTTTCTTCTTCTAATAAATTAGAAACGATTTTATAATACATTACAGCTGGTGCAGCTCCTTCCAAACAGGGCTAGCCACCACAGCCTGGATGGAAACACTGCTTTTTTTCCATGTCATAGCAGCCAAAGTGTCGAGGAAGTCTCATGGCAGAGGACAGAGGGTAATGAAGATCTACACGTGCTGTTCAAAAGCCTGTTCCTGCCATTTTCTACAATTCCCTTTATGTTCTTTTATTGAAGCAACAGGTACCAGCTCTTGTTCTAACATGCACTGCAATGCAGCCGTCCTATCAATCCACACCTCCAAAGTGGCTTTGGGTCCCAGGATGCAAAGCTTGACCTTCAGCTGTGCCTAGCAGAACTGACGGTGAAAATTGCCTTCCTACACTACGTATGGAGAGACCCCGAGGGTACGCCACCCTTCCCTCCTCTCCTCTCCTCATGTTTGGGTGTTTCGTAGTAAGGAGCAGCTGAGGTTTGACCTCATGTCTGACATAAACTGCATTGCCTGAGCACTTCCTTCTTTCTCATCCACTGCCGGACCCGCGGCCGCTCCCTTCCTGGCCCAGCAAATCTGAACTATTTTATGCAGAATACAGATGCTCTGGACTGAGGGGGTCTCCCACCCTGGGGCATCAGATGTTTAGGCCAGGTCCTGAGAAGCTGCAGGAAGGGATAAAGCTCAATGAGCTGAAGGTGTGATGTGTGTGTTGTACTCCACACTGTTGAGTTACCAGAGAAAACAGCAAAGAACAGGTGGAAGGTGCTTCCGACTCCACCACTGGTTTTTGTCATGTCCAGTCCAGCAGACATTTTCTTGAAGATCCTGGGAGATGGGCAAAGGTGAGAAAGCCCCAGAGGCTGCAGATCATAGAATCACAGAATGGTTTGGAAGGGACATTTGAAGGCCATCTAGTTGAAGGCCGTGCCACGAGCAGGGACATCTTCAACTAGATCAGGTTGCTCAGAGCCCCGTCCAACCTGACCTGGAACGTTTCCAGGGATGAGGTATCTACCATCTCTCTGGGCAACCTGGGCCAGTGTTTCAGCACCCACATTGTAAAAAATTTCCTCATTGTATCTAGTCTGAATCTGGCTGTAAAGCCATTACCCCTTGTCCTATATCTACAGGCCCTACTAAAAAGTCTGTCCCCACCTTTCTTATAAGCCCCCTTTAAGTATTAAAAGATATAAAGGAGACCCCTGACTGTGCTGCAGTAGATTCTGTTGAGAACAGGCATGGTAAGTACCTACGGGGTTTGATGAGAGGCACCAAATTTTAAACTGTTCTCCTGCTTATGCATTTTAAAAGACATCTTACCTAACGCACTTCTCAATTAGTTGTCTCTGAAGTAATGTCAGTGCTGGTATAATATCAACACTGTGAAGAACATTTGACTATAATCTACCGTATCTTCAAATGGAGAATAAAATTTAAAGAATTATTTATGTTGAGTTAACAAAATGATCCCAAAAAGATACACTTCCATTTAGCTCATCTGATGTTTAAAATAAGATGGTAGGCATTTATGTTAACACATCTGCTGCTCGATCTTATCACCACCATCATCATCATCATTGTCTCACATGAACATAATTACTTTTTATGTAATGTATAAATTTAATCTGTAATGGCATTTTAACAACTGCTATGAAGTAAATGCTTATTTTCCATAGCCTGGTTTAAATGATGTCAGCATCATTTAAGTATGTGTAAGGATGGGAACTGTTATTTTATGGAAGACAGGTATTAGAAAGTGAAAAAATCAAAGAAAATTGTTGTCAGTTTGCCATAGAATTAAACTCAAAACCAATCAGGCCTTAGCTGGTTTTGTGTTCTGTAATGAGCAAGGAGGTTAGGCTGGACTCACTGACATTTGCAGATACCCAGCTTCATTGTTGTCTTGTTTCAGATGAAAATCACACAAAGCTGGTGACTCCTGGCATCAAGATAAACCTAAAGGGTTTGGCTGAATTCTGTTTTCAAGCTTTTTCACTGAAAGTGTAAAAATGTAAAGATGATAAACGGTGTGCCAGAAATCTGAATAAATCAAGAACAGTTAGGCAGACCAGTCCTTCCAAAAATCAAGTCTAGTCCAAATGGGGCTGATGAGTATTTGGAGCAATGCACTGTACAAAATAAAAGCAGTGTTTCAGATGGAGCTTCCACAGGCAGATGTTTGCAATCACAGTTCAATAAAGCTAACCACCAGTTTTAACGTAATGAGTGAAAGATAGCTCTCTGTAACCTTTAACTATGACTTCTCCCTAATCAGATGCTTTCCTTTTAAAAAGCATCACAATGTGTGAAACAACGCTGTCACTTGTAGGTTGGAGGCACCTCACACTGCTTGTAGCGGTGCAGCCTTTCCTTACTCCTGTGCTACGGGGAACCAGGGACATATTCTGCAGTGGGACAATCTATAAGGAAGAAATACATACTGCCGTCTAACTGAGACTGACTGGTTGATACCTAGACAAATCCTACACCATCTACCTGTTGTCTGCTCTTCAATGGAGCTGCGTAAAGCTACTTAAAAAGTCATCCAGTTTTGGGGCCGTGCATTTAATTTTCTTTCCCTGCTAAAGCAAAATAGCACCAGACGCTTAGGATGGGATGAACCTGCATTGCAGCTGTGTAACGTGGGAAGGAAGAATATTCTCCATTAAAATCCTGCTAGTAGGGAAATGGAGCTCTTTGTTTCCAGATCGTAATGGGAAGCTAGAAAAAGTATATTATGGGGCTATTAACATGGTGTGAAATGATGGAAGATCAAGAGAGTAGAGGTCCTGATTTTACTTTCACCGTCTGAATTAGAGGAATGTTCTTCTTGCCTCCTTTTCCTCTCGGGTTGATGGGTGTGATGTGCAATGTTGGGCAGCCAGGAATGACCAGCCCTGTATTAGGGAGTCAGAATAGTCCCTGTGCAGTTCCCAGGAGAACCCAATTTTAAGTGGACTCGAAGGGAACCGCAATTATCCCCTTGAAACTTTAGTGGCATTCACAGATGTGTCACTAAGGAGGTTCCACTAATACTGAGGTATCCCTGCTCCGTGGAGCAGCCTCCAGAGAAAAACATCCCCTTAAGGCTACGAGTTGTGCTGTCTGCGCTCCTGGCCACCGGCTGCCTCCTGCCAAAGAGGTACTAAGAAAACTCAAATTGATGTACTTGATCTGTGCTGAAAATATCATGATGTCTCACCATTGCTGTGAAAGAGGTTGCTAGTTCTGCAAAAGCTACTATATCATTTCACAGGGACATTTCCCATTGCTGAAATATATTTGAATTAAATTAATTTCTGAATAAAAAATTAACTGGAGAATTTAGTGGATGGCACCAGGGTAAAATTTTGGCATTCTGAATTCTCTTCTTTTTGCTTTTTAAAAAAACTATGAATGAAAACATGGTTCACTTCCACCCTCTTTTGCCTCTCTTTTTGTTAAGTATCTATATAAATGACTACCTGTGAAAATGTTAATATGATTATCACGACCATCTGAAAATGTCTTCCACATCTTAAAACCAATTATTTTTTCTTTACCTCTCTTCATGTCTGAAGTGGAAAGTGAGTGCAGAAAGAGAACACCTTAGTCATGGATTGCTTTGTTTGACCTCTGCGGAGAGAAGTAGTTTACTTTATGGTATTTATCTTGTAATAAACTGTTAATGCTAACTTTATTTTGTTTTGCTGTGTTTTGTTTTGCAGATGAGGTATCTTAGCTGCATTCCATAAAAGCACTTAAGATGGATTATTGGGAAATACAACCACAGTTTGGAATGTTTTGGAAACAAAATATTTAGCAGCAAAAAGAAAACGTGGTCTTTATCTGCACCATGGAATATTTTGAAGGCAGTAATTGTTGATAAACTGCATAGTGAGATGTGCAGTTGGCACTGCTTTGGAGGCAGGGCCAGTTCTGCTTTTAGATAGCATGTGGCATAAAAACATCCTTGAGAGGAGGCACTACTGGAATGTAAAATAGGTGAAAATCTGACTCTCAGTTTATTTCCATCATTATTTTAATTTTTCTTCACGGATTCGTCAATCATCCCCAGCTTTTGAGCAAATCCAATAAGGCACGTTTAGCACATGCACTGTTTCTAGCGCATGCAAAATTGCAAGGCGTGTGTTTCTTCATGCTGAAGTAAAGTTCTTGAGTCGCGAAGTCAGAGCTGTGCAGGGAGAACCTGGAGAGTGCTCAGAGACTGCTAATTTAAGTGCATCTTCAGGGACCTGTGCTTTACCCCATGCAGATCTGGGTACTTGGCTGGGTTCTTCAAGTAGGAGCAAATCTACTGAGTTGATACAGAGTTAGCGTAAATGGAAGATTAAAAAGGATCAAAATACCCTTGAGATGCATGTACAACCACTGCACCAAAATATTTATTTATTTGCTTGCTTACCGACTTACTTATTTATTTATTTTAGGTGGGCTTTAACAGTAACTTTTACTTGGGCCCTTTAATGATCTACCCATTGCACTGCGTACTGAAAATACAGCTCTTCTATTAAATTCCTATTCATGTACTTTCTTGCTTGCTTGCTTTCAGCACCATGGGCCCTAACGGACAAATAAGAACATTGTTTCATTCTAAATATATATAAAATTCAGAAACAGGTTAATTTACAGCCAGTCATAATTTTGAAATGGAAATCAACAGGGAAAAGCTATGATCAGTACCTAAAGTGTGATTTTCCTATTTTATAATATTTATAAATTATATCTTGGAATTAAAATGCAGTTTGTTTCTATGAAATGTGGTTACATAGATTTCATTCTTTAAAGGTTTCTTAGAGGTTTCTTCTATCTTCTCTATGAAACTATTGTTTTTTCAAAACTTCTTGCTTTATCCTTGTTTTTCTTATGCTCAGCAATAACATTATAAATTTGTATTTAAACAGTTAATTTAAACAAAAGGTAAAATTCAGTAAAAAAACCCATAAAACAGTTCAACTCACTTGTATTTTTATTGCTATTTTACCTTAATTTTGTAAGTAGAGAGTTTAGCTTTTTAGAAATCCTGTAGATCCTTTGCAGGTGAAATATTTGTTCAAATTGCATGAAACAAAGATTATAAAACTGAGCTGTGAGTTTAGCACCCTGTGTGTGTGTGTGTAACACAGCCTCTGATCATTTTTCACACCGTGTGAGGGGGGGATCTCATCAATGCTTACAAATACTTCAAGGGAGGGTGCCGGGAGGATGGCACCAGTCTTTTTGCAGTGATGCCCAGTGATAGGACAAGGGGTAACAGGAACAAACTTGAATGTAGGAAGTTCCATCTGAACATGAGAAGGAACTTCTTTCCTTTGAGGGTGGCAGAGCACTGGAAGAGGCTGCCCAGAAAGCTGGTGGAGTCTCTGACTCTGGAGACATTCCAAACCCACCTGGACGCCATCCTGTGCAACCTGCTCTAGGTGACCCTGCTCTGGCAGGGGGGTTGGACTAGGTGATCTCCAGAGGATCTCCAGAGATCCCTTCCAATCCTGGTGATTCAATGATTCTGTGATGTCCTGCTGGCTATTCAGAACACTTTTTCCACAAATACAACTTAACTTTTCATGTAATTAATGTATATATCTTTCCCAATTTTTGTAATAAAATAAACAGCTCATATTGCTTAAACATAACTCTTTGGTTGGACTCCTAATTAAAACCTTATGTTCTTTCAAATTTCCATTTCTAGGTCTTTCAGGAATTTGACCTGATGAAAAGGCTCCTCTTTTTGATCTTGATCTACTTCAATCTGGGTACTATGATGATGGGTAAAGTCTAAAGTTCTGTGCAGTACTATCCTGTAGTAACAGAAGAATTAAAAATAGCATAGTACTACTTAATGTTAACTATTATTTTTTTTTTAAACATTTGGGACCACACTATATACAACCACAACTTCTTCATCACTGTTCATCGTATAAATGGCTTTGAGAGCTGTGAATTTATCCTGTGTATCACAATTGTTTTGGAAAGAGTGTTCAAACCCATGTGGTGGCAATGGTGGGATACAAGGTGCCTTTGGCATTGCTTCTTCGCAGCCAGAGCAGAGCTAAACTGCTCGGTGCTCATTTCAGAGAAAAATGAAGCAGAATAGACTTTCAGTGGATATCAGTCCTGACAGCCTTCCTTTCTTACCCTTAAATTAATGAGTGGAATTAACAGTTGGTGCACTAAGCAAGGTGCATTTTGCTGCACGTCCAGCCACATTTCCATGCAAGGGACTGTCGAGGATATCAGACAAACTGCAGGTCACAATCAGGAAAAGAGGGAAATCTGCCCATGGACAACCATCCTACTGCCCATTGACTCCGAGTCTTTCCCCTGACCTCTAGATGCTTGAGCTAATGCCAACACAGCACTGAGCAAGGAATAAACTGTGCTGGCTAAAGGGCTGTTAAGTCTTGCTTCCACTTTAGAAGAGAGAAAAGCAAGGACCAAACTGTGACTCTAATATATACTGCCTCGTCAGAGCATCTTTCACGGGAGCTCATTTAACCCTGCTCACTTAGGAATAATTCATGGGATAAGTGAATCTGGCTCCAGATTTGTAATGGATATTGCGCAACAGAAAGCGAAAAGGCAAAGCCCACATAATTTGGACCTTAAGTGTATGCATACAGTAAGAATTTGAGGGCAAAATTAGTCCAGCTTTATTTAACAGAAAAACAGAAGATAAACTTGTACGGGTCTGCAATTCCGATCATCAGCCTACTAGGAGGATGAAGGTGCTACCACTAATATCAAGCAATGTGTGATCATGTAGCCGTAGAACTCACTTCCATTTCATGCCACTCTGCCCACTCATTTTTGTATTTCTCTTTCCACTGTTATTTTCATCTCTGTGCCAGTGGATTGAAGAGTTAATAAAATTTCACTGCTAGAAGAGGTCATTTTGCAACTAAACGCAGCAATTCAAAGTGGGAAATGGAAAGAAGGCCAAGGAGATGTTTAACAAGATGGCATTTTGGATACACTCTTTGAAGAACATTTGCAGAATTGTTTGATTGCTCTAGAGCATGTGGGAAACAATGAACCCAACACAGAACTAGCGTTGACACTCACAGTTGCATACAGCTCAAACGTTGCCATTCCACTTGGAATTACAAGTAAATCTGATATTAAATTATCTAATGTCATGAAAATGTTCCTGTATTTTGCATAGCAAAATGCTCAAAAAAAGGGTGCTTCCTTCAGTCTGAACATTAAGAAGGTAAGACTTGAATGTGCTTATTCATATTAAAACAATTGCAGGCTTCACCAGTCTTAAGACTGGTGAACAAGTTGTGTTTAAATAGCACAGAACTGCAATTTAAACACATCTTACACCAGTTAGATCTTTACATTTTCGGCTTCTAACAGCAATTGTAGAAGAGTATACTTAGAAACTGTCAATATTGCATGTACTGATTTTATTTAAAAGAAGCATGCTGGTGTAACTGGCTTTGCATGTCAAAGTGTGGACTCCAGTGCCTACCACTCAAGGACAATGTTCATCTCAGCTTCTAAATCTCATCATGTAACGTACAGAATTCAATCTTTGGCCCAATTATTCTTGGAAGAGCAAGAAATTATAGATATCTAACTGCATTGGAATTGACTGTGCTGCTGGAAGGACTGTGGTTTTGTGTCAATCTTGTTGTCATCAATGGGTACCGATCAAATCAGATATCCTAAGCAGCAGTGGAAAAAATAAAAAGTAGATGCTGGTTCTTCTCTTTTTTTATTTAATATCACAAATTAATACAATTCCTTAATTGTTTCTTGGCATTCTTCTTCATTTCCCACCACACTAATAAAAAAAATAAATTATAAGCGCCGTTTTTCCTACACCGCTTATGGTGCTGCATGGATGTTATACCTTGAACTCAACATACAAATTCCGAGGGATGAGTAACGGAGGGAAGCAAATTCATTAGAGGGAAGAAAGCAGAAACATGGACAAACTTTAAAAAGGACTATTAAAAAGTAGCTTATGTGATTTCCGCCCCCCCCACCCCAGCCCCATGTTTCTCTTGGTTAGGTTTTGGGTTTGAAAGCTTAAGAGGTCTCTGGGCAGCTCAGTTTTGTCTGCTGCTTGATCCTGTGGTGAGACCACAGCATCTGTGGTACTTTGAAGGTTTTGCTAGAGAAATGGCGAATGTTGGTATTTGAACTGGGTAGGAGTCACCAACCCCTGTCCTCCTGGACTCCTCCAAGATCACAGATAAATTGTGTCAGCCAGCTGTCAGGTACCTCAAAGTGAATTTCATCAACCTTGGTGACTTATAAACAAGTAACTTAACCTGAATCCTCCTTAACCTTCTCTTTTCGTACAGTAGCTGGAATTTTGCCCTTTCAACACAACTGCTGGCCATGACAACTGATTTCAGCCAAGTTAACAACTGAAAAACAAAAACAAATTAAACTCTTTTGCTGGAGTGTCATTAATATATCTTTCTTTCCCCTGAGCAGTGAATCAACCCTTCCTTTTGTTTTCTGCCTCACTACTACTGTACTTACAGAACACTTTGGAGCTACCTTTTATGTCCCTGGTGACATCTGAACTCACTTTGTGCCTTAAGGACATGACAACAGCTTCCACTGAGTCATATCCAAAGTCTATCTGCCCTTTTAATCTGTCTCCAACCAAGGTCAATATCAGGTATTTAGGAAATACCATAAGAACTAGGCAAGTGTGTATTAATTTCTTATCAGCATCTTGTGGCTGAGGAACATCCTGACCAAGAGGTTGCATCCTTGCATATAATAGCCCTGGGTGGATCTTTTTTTTTTTCCCCAATGAATTTTCCCCATAATTTAAAGGCATTTTTCCTACTTCTCAGTAGGAAGGTCCATAGCAAAACTGCACGCTGTCAGAAATAACCTCTATCAGTCTGTGCTGAACCTACCACCCATGAACCTATCCAATGTATTCTAACTAGTTTATAATTTTTCTCTTTCTGGTCCTTGATTCTCCCGTGTTTTGTTGATTTGCACTTCTCCAGGATGTGCCAGCTCTTATGCCTTCTTTATGCTTCTGTGTAGCAGAGTTAACCCAACTGAAACTCTCTTTGGGATGTTGACACCATTAGACTTCACATGCCCTCTTGTGAAAAGGTTTCGGTCTGATAAGGCAACATCTTCCAACTCTCCTTCCTCTTCTTCCAAAACCCGGAGCGAAAAAGGAAAGCCAGGAAAACTAACAGTGTTTATAATTATAATTCAGCACTGAAACAGTAACGTTAGTTTCCCTTTGACCATTAATTCCATGTAGAGTAGATGTTGCCTGTTTTGCCATCAGAATGAGAGGTTTTTGCAGTCAGCTTGCATTTTGTAAATCACTGCTGAAGCCACAAGACAAGAGAACAATACTTCATGCAAGTGATGGCAGTGAGTTCAGAACAGATACCTTGAATAAACTTAAAGATGCCAGCTCAGGGTTCGACACCGATGAGCTCAACACAGATTAATTTACCCAATGAAGAAAGAAATTATTCCATATTTAGCTCCATGATGCCACAAGAAGATATCTGCGAGCAGCAAGCCGCTAGTGTAACGCCAACTTGCTGAGCAGGGGCTGAAGTGAAGCCGTGTTTGGGGAATCAGACCCAGCTGTAGCCATCAGCCTGAGCACAGGGCTTTCACAGGGGATGTCAGTATTGTCCTATAACAAATTCTACATTCTCACCAGAAATAAGCAAGTAAATCCCAGACGAGCACGTCTTTTCTTCATTGATCCAAATCATGTATTCTCCACATAAATAAATGTTTCCTTTTTATTATTCATTCCAGCTGAATGGACTGCTTACCTGGCCACATAAATGTCTTCAAGCAGATAAAAGCCACTTAGCTACCTACCACATACTTTGGAAGGGAAAATGAAGGAAATTCCGGGAATGTTTTACAGGCAGAGGTTGTGCTCCTATGGTTATCATTTTAAGGAAGATAGTTGTCTGCTTGGTTCTGCATTATGTCCCCAGACACCTCCCTGTGTGTATGCACATGTAGGTATTAACAAATGGTAAATTTATACACAAGCGCACATATGCCAGCAAAACTACATGTGCTTACGTATGTGCTTACATTATACAAACTCAGTGTTTCAGAACTGGAAATAAAGAAGCTATGCACCTTTTTTAATTGCAGTCAGTGCAATGTCCCCTCATTTGCATATGCAGTTTTGCAGATACAGTTGATGGCATTTAGACCTTTATGCTGGGATTAATCTCTATTAATTTGGGTTACCTAAGAGTTAGGCAGTACCAGTTAGAGAAAGGCACCTCCAGAAATCTGACTTCAAAGGGGTGGGATCATCAAGTTGTGCCAGGGGAGGTTTAGGATGGGTATTAGGAAAAATTTCTTCACTGAAAGGGTTGTCAAGCATTGGAACAGGCTGCCCAGGGAAGTGGTGGAGTCACCGTCCCTGGAGGTATTTAAAAGATGGGTAGATGTGGTGCTGAGGGACATGGTTTAGTGGTGGTTTTGGCAGTGTTAGGTTGATGGTTAGACTCAATGATCTTAAGGGTCTCTTCCAACGTAGACGATTCTATGATTTATCATCTGGATGCTACACGAACACCTTAACAGCTTGCTCAAATTGGATGTCTCACTTCAAGATAGCTAAAGTTAGAGGAAACAAATCTTTTTGCCAGCTACTTGATTGCTGTTAGAAAGCTGAGGAAGATCATCTAAGTACGCAAAATAACTGTACAGAAAATGAATGACAAAGCAGGGTAATATCACTTGTGCTTTGGCAAAAAACATATTAGAGAACTGAAGAATCCAGGCAGATCTGAATTTTCAGCCTACTATAACATGTATGTGTTGCAAAGTTGCACACAATACATGTTTTTAAAATCACAGAATCATAGAATGGTTTAGGTTGGAAGGGACCTTAAAGACCATCTAGTTCCAACACCCCTGACATGGGCAGGGATACCTCCCACTAGACCAGGTTACTCAAAGCCCCATCTTGCCTGGCCTTGAACATCTCCAGGGATGGGGCATCCACAGCTTCCCTGGGCAACCTGTGCCAGTGTCACCACTCTCACAGTAAAGAATTTCTTCCTAATATCTAATCTACATCTCCCCTCTTTCAGTTTAAAACTGTTACCCCTTGTCCTATCACTATACTCCCTGATAAAGAGTCCCTCCCCATCTTTACGGTAGGTCCCTTTTAGGTACTGGAAAAATCTGCATTCGATACCAGCTTTCCTTTACATGCGTCTATTGCCGTGCTCATATTCAGGAAAGAGCAAAGAGGTTTGCAGGTAAAAATTTCACTGTTGATTTTAATGGGCATAAACACCAAAACATTAACCCGCACAAATTAATGGAATTGTTAACATGTAGCCATTGTTGTTTGACATCTTCAGACTGTCAGTGTTTTTGGAAGAACTAGGAAAAATTTGGAGCTGTTAAAACCTTGCAGAAGGTTTTCCTCCACAAGAACTACTTTATTAACAAAATATTTGAATATTCTTGTTTTAAATAAACAGTATTGCTAATGCTCCTCAATATATTAAAACCACACATTAGATGGAGAATTAATTAAGATGTGCACCTCAAAGAAACAAACACCCCTCTCAACGCTCTGTTAATTCAATTTTAATGACGTCCAAGAATACACGATCTTCTACCTAATGCTTTGACACTCTTTCAGATGATTGAATCAAGACAACATCCCACCTCTTCCTTTCCCACTGGTGGGAAAGCAAATGTTAACCTGCTGTGAGGAAAACTAGTCCTGCACATCAACAACATGACCCTTTGTTGTATTCATCAAGAAAGTTTCAATTCCAAAGCTGTTGATCCAGCTCTTTTTATAAGCACTCTATATATAACACAAAACAAAAATAGCTAGACCATTACCTCAGTCATCAATGATCTTTTAAGAGACAGATTATTTAAAGTATCTCACCCGTGGAAGAGAATTCTGTATTTACAATCATTTATATTGCTACAGAGAAATTAACAAAAGATTTCTTCTTTATCTAGGTATTTAGACTGTGCTCATCAGCGTGCAATTACCCTTAATGACTTCAGGAGGGTTAGCTCAAATAAGAGGGAAGAATGGAATTTGTCTGGTTTGTTCACAGTCATTTCTGAAAGTTAAGGAGCGAAACAATGAGCAAATCTGATTTGCACAAAACAGAAGAATTACAGCTTTGTTCATCTTTGGAAATTATTGCCTGAGTGAAGCTGCACATGTCTATATAACTGAAGACATGTTCCATGGCCTTTGCAAAAATACAACATAAAAGACAGTAGGAAATAAAAATGCTCATTTCACACAGAGATGTGTATATAACTATCTTCAGTCTTTATGAGAATATTCATTGTTATTTGTAGGGTTTATCTTGAAAAACATCATTTGAGGCTTTTTTTTTTTTCCTGCTGGAAACAAAAAAATGGGAAACATTTTAGCCGTACATGCTGTATCTCCCACTCCATTGTGGAGAGTGGCCGAAGGAATCATGAACACGTAAAACAGCTGTGCCCTATTAGCAATCTGTCAGATGGTTGCGAGCAATATATTACCAGTTTGAACAAATGCCCACACCCTCGATTCTTCACAGCAGTCTTGCATGCCCATTTTATGAGCAGATGTGTTATTGTAATCACACACAATGCAGTCATTCAAGAGATGAAAAAAGCCCAAAAAATCACCCAACCAAAAAACTCCAAAACAACAAACCAGAAAGATCATCTTTTTAGCTGGAGTGGACTAGCAAAATCGACTTCCACAATATAATGAAAATGTTTTTATGTGACTCTAAGGAAGCATTAAAGGAGGGATGTCTTTCCAGGGTGACTTGCCCAGGCACAGTGGCAGGTGAGACACTTAATTTTGGAGATGGCAAATGGCAGCCTGGAGATGCTTGTTTTCTCCTGCTGACTGCAACAGTCTCCCTTCTGGATTTAAGCTGGAGCTCAGGCAGATGAATGCCACTTTGGACCCGTTTGCAACCATGCTAGAGGGTCAGGTACAGTCAATCACCCAAGACAGGCTCCTCCGTAGCACCAGACATCTGCAGCTAGGGAGGAGCCGGTCACCCCGGGCTGCCCTCGCCATTAACAGGCACTTTCAGAATGTGATTCATACGGCCTATTTTAGATGCCTACCTTCACATGAGAAGAATTATTGCTGAGAATTATGCCTACGTTTGGCCAAATGATCCCCACCCCTGGTTTCCCTTTGGCCAAGGTGACATCTGATGGGTTGCAAATTTATAAGTCGTCCATAAAGTCCCACATTTTTCAATATGATTAAATGTTTTTTACTTTAAGGATTGTGAGTTGCATACCAGTTGTGGTTCAGGCTCTGGTCTTGGTAGTTTAGCTGCAGATTCCCTTGCACCAAAATCCCAGCTCTCCTGCCCTAGTGTAATTCAGTGCTTGAATGTCTTTGAACTGGCTAGAGACAGCAACTTCCACAATAGCATCAGTCAAATGTTCTCATGGTATTTATCATGGAGAATGGGACTATCTTTGTGACTAATGCATGTTAAAAATTATATATGTACTTGTTACTAGGAGTACATGATGGACAATGTCATGTATCTATTTTGCATTTATGCTAAACTACAATATTTCATAATGCGAGAGGAAAAAGTGTGGGGATTACCTGTTGATTCTCAAGTACTCATACGTTGCCCACCAGTGTTACAATAACCGTTAAAAACAGCTAAGTATTCAAAACTGGGCAATTAATTAATTAATTAACTGCAAACTTTGTTTTGTTGATGTTTGCAGACTTTCATTTTGCTAGTGGGACTCCTTTCTCTGGCCCATTTGTGTTTCACATGAGACATTTTCTCCTGTTCTCTGACAACACAGGAAATACATAAAAGAAAAAAGCTGGTTCAGTCAATGGCATTTCAAACAAGGAAGCAGAGGCTGTACTTTGGAGCTGTGCATCAACATAATTTGAAGAAGTAACAATGAACTAAACCGTATTTACACAAGCATTTATAACAACAACTCACAAGCTTCACAGAATGTTTTATTCCTATTAGCTCAATTGCACAATTGGTTTGTCACTTGGTGTCTTACTCAACCTATAAATCTTCCTGCTGTATAGGAAATCTAGTCCATTTTGCCATCATCCTTCACACCAAGAACACATCTCCTGCTGCTGTACTGGGGGACAAGTAAAATACAAGGATTCTTTAGAACACTTCATTATTTTTTAATTTTACACTACAGCACATTAAAATTAAAATGAAAAGCCTGGCACCTTATATTACTTGATGAGCTTTACAGAAATTGTCATAATTGTGTAGGGTTTTTTTAATGACTGTTTCTTGTAAAATACCTTTGGTAGTACAAGATCAAAGCAAAGCAGAGATGTCTGCTACAAGAGGATAATTCAGGTAAACACACTCAATGGTAAAAATGCAAATGTTGAAATGTGATTGACTTTGCTTCTATTTAATGTTTATTTTCCCTGCCAAACTAACAGAAAGTTCAAACTAATTCCAGACCTGCTATAAAATAAATCGAAACTACTATAAGTCAACCTGTTTGCATTTTTTTTAACAATCTAGATCTCACGTGGTAAAACACTGCTCAAAGGTTTCATCTAGTCAGCTTTCTATTGTGCTCCAGGAACATGAGAAAGAGCTCAAAAGAAATTAGCCCAGCTATAAGTGTTTCCAAAATAATACTGTCATCAATTAAAATCGTATGACAACATACCATCCCTGTTTCCTATATGACAGCAGCTCTGACTTCTGCACGTACTGCGCACCCCCTGATTGTGATCCATCCTCAGAATTAAACTTTTTAGATCAGTAAAATCCCCTGCCTGGGAATTCTAATTTTGTAAATAAATTTTTAAAATCTGCAGAATTGGACATGCAGGAAAGTCTTGCTATATCAGGCTTCGTGCTTGGAGGGTGTTGGAAGGAGGGGGACTCCTTGGTGGCACCTGTGGCACTTGAACAAAGTGTGGGGGTTGTTCCCTGCCTCTGCAGGCTTCACAGGCTAATTTACTACAGTGTGTGCCACAGGACATGATATCACCCAGAAAAGGGGGAGGAAGGAGCACAGGTAACAATCACAAAACCCCGCAGCATCATTTGCCAATTTCACACCATCCTTGTTTTTCCTGCCATACATACAGTGCTACTGCAGAGCATCTCCCTTCAGGACAATTCCGGAGTTATCTCAAAGGTCTTATTTTATTTCTAAGGAGATGTGGCTGAAACTGGGTCCCCTGGACATATGTGCATAAATCCCAAGTAAACCCACTGTAGCCTGCAACTGCCTTGGATGGGTGCAACATCTTCAGGTGGCATCTTCCACAAGGCCTACAGCAACATGAAAAATAAGGCAACAATGCTACAATTAATTACCATTAATCATGATAACCCTGTTTATTCAGATATCATGGATGGCTAGTGTCATTGCCAGATTAAAGCTTCCCCTGCAGAAAGCCGCTTGCTATTTACTGTACTTGCCTATCACCCTGTTCCGTTCTCCTACTTCACAGGAGTATTAATATTCCCTCCAAAACAGGATTCTCTCTGGCTGAGAGCACGTTAGTGCAAGGAAATGTCAAATAGCCTAATTCAAGCACTTTTAGAAAACAGACATAAAATCAAGACTGTAATAGTATAAATGGCGAGATGAAATTACACTCCAGCAGAGAAAGAGAGAAATCAAGAGACACGGAGACAGAGTTATAGACAGCTAGACATCCATTACATGTCTATACTGAAACACACTTATTCACATATAAGAAACATATCTACCCACCGCGTCACACAAAACATAATACTAATTTTCATTTATAGGAACCGCAGCACCAGCAGAGATTGTCATCCTCACTTTTCCATCCAGTGCAAACCCCTCCTGGAGAAGACAGTGCATTGCTGGGAAATCAGGGAGAGCAGCCCACGGGCACAGCTTCTTGAAGTGAGGGGCGAGCTGCATTTGTTTATGTGTCTGTTTATTTGGGCAATTTCACTGACCTGGTGCCCAGTGCAACCCTATGAACAATTGTATCAGGGCAAGCAAGAGGATGGTGAGCTGCGAGCTGAAACTTTGTGAGCTGGCTTGGCTGTCAGAGAGGAGACGATGGAGCAGGAGCGAGGGCTGGACTGATGCCCAGGACTGCAAAACAGCAAGCAGAGGGAAGAGGATGCTGGAGGAATACATCATACAATAACTTTTCCACTGGACCATCAAATGGCTTGCAGAAAGAGAGGAAGAATAGTAGCTGGCAGTGCCAGACATTAAACATCTTTTTTCAGCATATTTTCTCTCTGTTACAGTCAAGTCCAGTTTCAACCAGCCATCTGCTTGAATAGTTGCTGAACTGTGACCCTGTGTGTTGGTAAGAAAATCACAGGTTTTTGGGAAAATGGGCAGGATCCATATAATAATACACTTGAAATTACAGCTTGTCTAACTACACAGATAAACCTAAAAATGAAAATCATGAAAAAGGTTTGGCTGTGATATAGCTCCCTGAAAAGACACTCCAGTTGAATGCAAATTATTGAACTTCGAAGTGGTCATTCTGTGAATGGAAGGATGCCTTCCACTCCCCAGGTTGGGGTAGAAACATCTGTGATTTAATGTATGCAATGTAACTCAGCAAGCCTGGAAAATCACAGTGGTTTCTCATGGCCTCAATGTCTGTTGAGCGCAAACAGTAATTTACTAAACAAAATATTTCAGTGTCTATATGAACACCTAAATGTTGAGGCACATGTAAGAAAAGACAGAGAATTGTATTTCCTCACAAAAGCCAAACAATCCTCCAACAGAGGAAAGAAGATGAACAGTCAACTCTGCTTTTGCATAAAACTTCATGCATGTTTTTTTGCAGTCAAACCAAATATATGTATGGGGTCTTTTTGACAATGATATGCTCTCACATAATTTTCCTGTTCTTGCAGATACTTGAATTTTTAATTCATGCTCTATCAGAGGCTCTGAACTGAAATTTCCTATAAGATGTGATCTGATAGCTTTGGAAAGCCACACGGAGATGCGAGTTGCCAGAGCCCCTTTGCCGTGCAGGCTGGACATGGTGGTCGCATGCTGCGGGCTGTGATCTCAGCCTTTAACCACCTCTGCTCTGAAGTGGAGGGAAATAGAAATAAAAGACACTTGGTGCAAAAAGGCAAACAGATCCGACAGGAGAAACTGAGAGGGTCTCACAAGAGGCGGAGTGAAAACAAGCTGAAGAAAGCCAGAGGACAGGAAGGAATAGCTCCTCTCTAATATTTACTAGCAGAAAATGTTGGATAAAATAAGTGACAGAAGGACCCTAGATATTCCCTGAAACACACAGGATGTACGATGCAGCCTCAAATACAGATTTTATCCAAGTACTCTGGTTACATGAATAATAATGATGGCTACACTAAAAGAGCAAATTNCATGTAAAAGTGTCTGGTCACATTACACACGACTGACTCTGCTGTGGTAAGGCAGTTCCCTGTCGGTGAGCATCAGTAAAATATTTACACTTTACCTCTGCATCCTGCATTCTGGATAGGCAGTATGCGTTTATAAAAAAACTATTTCAAGAGTGTTTAAGACAGTGTTAAAATATTTCATAGGGACTATTTTTTGTCTGCCTCTGCCTGTAGAGCGAAGGTCCCTAAATAATTATCAGTCAAAATACAGCAGGCTTAGAAAGGGCAGTGAAACTCTCAAAAAGTACTAAACATAGCTTTTCTGGATACAAATATATGCTGCCTGGAGAGCCTTACCATGGGCTTCTTTAGGGCTAGAAGCACATGATGAATCCCTGTAGGAAAATCCCTTTTATACAGACATAAACCTCCTACTTTCATCCTCAGGTAAGGTGGCAGACCGTAAAATCGTTGTATCTTTGGATATGTGGGAAATTTGCAAGCCATGGAAGAAATTCCTTCTCTGGTTTTTGGGTGTGCACAGTTGGAATATCCAGACATCAGTTACACTTGGGGAAAGAGGGAATTTTCTCATTTTAAGGGGGTGGAGTTTTGAAATTTTTTTAACAAGTCTTGGAGAAGATGGATCTACAGTTAGCAGGAAGGCTAGGTGATCCAAGGAACATGTTAAATTATTGTTTAAAATTCTTTTAATGTATTTTACATGTTAATCTGTTAATTCCTGCATCTCATATTAAACTGAAGGTTGTGAGAAAGGAACATGTCCCTCAATGAAGACTATTTTTAACTGATAGCTTAAACACATATCCCAAACAAGTGCTGGCTGCTGTGAGTCCAGCTCCATAAATGCCCCACACTGTCCCCAAAAATCAACTGTCTGGGGGTCAGGAATGGCAATTCTCATCACAGCAATGGCCAAGCAGTGCAGAGCCAGGACATAAATGTTGTGCCCATGGGCTTTATCTGAGGCATTGGCTTAGTTCCACTGACTGTCCAGGCGCTTGAACGCTTTCTTAAAGTTAAGCAAGTCCTCAAGTACTCTTCCTGAAACAGGGATGCTCTCCTGAGTTGGAGTCTTCACCTATTTCAAGCAGACCTTGACACTCTTGCAGAAATGTTTACGGAAGGATGTGCATTATGTATTTTAAATTAACGTCTGTTCCCCCCTGGCTTAACATACTCATTGGTCACTTCTTTTTCTCAGATTGTCTGAAGAAGGTAGAACAAACTGCAGTCTAATGGATTAGTAACTCAATTGCTTGAATATTGATTGAATATTTCTTATTCAAGCAAAAAAATCCAAATCTGAGGCTCTGCATGTTCCTTGTACTGCAGGGAAAGCAAAATAAAAAGAGGAGGTAAAGTTTCTAAAA
>VYXH01012458.1:183629-204234 GCA_013397275.1 Burhinus bistriatus | reverse complement strand
TTTTTTTTTTTTTTTTTTTTTCCCCAGACATGCAAGATTCTGGAAAATTGAGCTCAGTGATTTTTTTTTCCTCAGGTTTCTCCAGCTGTTTATCTTTCTTTTATTCATTTCAGTAAAATTTGTGTGCTCAAATCAGTTGTGGATAAAATGAAACATTTTTGTCTTGCAGATAGAAATAAATCAACTTCTTGCTCTGCTTATTAGGCAAGAAAAAAAGGAGGGAAAAACAGATTGCATTTTAAACTGCAACTTTTCCCTTAATTACAACTTGAGAACGAAAATAAATTCAACTGCTAGGCAAACAATTATCTTTCTGTGAAATTCTTTATCTTCATTAGTGTTAATGTACTTTCTGTATGTCAGACCACCAGCTTTTCAGAAGTTCCATAAAAGTATTTCTTCAGGGCCCAGCCCTACCTAGCCTGTAGCTGAGTGAGCTGGAGGGAGCGAGGTAGACCTACTACTTACATGATGCAATTACTAGGCAGAACTGCAGTTCTTATCCTTCAGGGCCAACATACCTTGTAGGAATCACAGAAAAAGTAAATAGAACCCTTGTTGCATAGTAGGCTGGAAGAGAAGGAATCTGAGACAGCTTTGATTCCTGTTTTGGCAGAGGGTCATCAAGAATTTGGGGTGGTCTATGGCTTACATGTATCCAATGTATGATTTGCAGTGCCTCCTGGGGTTTAAGCTGACTGTTGAAAATCAGTTCTATCACTCCAGCACAGAATTTTGGGTAGAAGATGCAGGGAAATGTAAGCTTTTTGTTGCCTCATGAATGTTGTTTTCTGGACACCTCACCAGATTGTCTGTGACAAAAAGGCCAGCACAGATGTAGGGAAAATGCCCTGTGCTAGGACCACGTTCCTATCCATGAAGCTTTGATTTCCATGACGAGCTGGGGAGAAGGGAGTTCTGGCTGCAACAGGCCAGTCTGGTGGAGTCCCTCAGAGCTTTACTGCAGCTCCCTGCAAAGCCGTTCCTTTTTGTTTATTCAGTAATTGCTCCTGGCTTTACTTTCCAGCAGGAAAGGTAATGTGACCTTTGGTATTTTGAAATAACATGATAACTGTGCACCTCTTCAAAGGACAGGAGTGTTGAAGAACAGCTGGGGATGGTGGTGGGAACAGCCTCCCCCTAACATTCAGGCCTGGTGGAGGAACCAGAAGAACCTGCAGAGCTCGTGAGAAGCAGTGGGGAAAACTAGGAGTGGCCAGAGCAAACTCATTGTTCCCTTTCATTATATCTGAGATTGACCCTTATTAGTTGCCTGTGGGTATGGAATGGGCTGAGCTGAAGCTCTTCAGAGGAGGCAGAACCCAAGCGCACATGCAAAGCATGGAAAAGGAGGAGATAGGGTGAATGGGAAAGCCAAAGGGAGATTGCACTCAGTCCTGACGGTTCTCCCTTAAGGGCCCTGACTAACCACTGTAGAAGCTGAGCAGAGTTTTAAAAGGACTCAGCTTTCCAGCATCCGGATAGACCAGGAAAAGATTATCATTCCTGTTTGTGTGAAACAGGCGTGGTGAAGCAGAAGACATCTGAATGCCTCTGAGGATACTGGTCAGAGAAATTAAATTCTAATTATCCATCAGAATCATTGCTTAATAGAACTTGAAGGTTTCTGCAAGCATTAGCTTTTCTGGAGGGGGGAAAAAAAGATCTTTCTTCTGAAAATCAGACAATCCAAAAGAAATATTTTGATTCTTGACAAAAGAAAAGAATATTATTTGTTGTTTCACAGAAAATAATTTTTGTGCAGACTACTCAGAAAAGACAAATCTTCAGCAGGGAGAGAAAAAACAAAAAACTGCTTACTTGACTTCAGGCTTCTGCACTACCTTTGAAAGCACTTGACTGAAAACAACCATGAAGGAAAAAAAAGGAGAAGTTGTTGCCTTCTGAAACAATCTTGTAAACATCACCACTGGCATTGACTAGTTCCCTCACCAGGGTGACCACGTAAAATCTTTGATTACCAAAAATAAGCTGATTCTTACGAGAAGATGACTTACGTATGAAGGCTTTGGTCAAAGCAAGGATTCCCGAATGGATCTGTTTTGTTGTGGGCTAAGAAAAGTTTGTGTGCAGCACTTGGAGAGAATTTCTGATTATAGTCTAGCAGAATTCTTCATATGGTCCTTCTGTTGACATCTGATCTCATAGACAGTGCTCTGTGAACAAAACCTGAGACTAAAGGCAAGATAATATGTCTCATATTCTGAATTTATGACTCTGAGTGCTTCAGATTCAGCGGGGATGTGTTCTCAGTTGCACACCTTCACAGTGCTGGGAAAGGCTGGATGTTTATGGAGTGAGTCCACCATTTCCTACTCAAGCATAGAAAAGGGGGTGGTGGAAGATGAAAGGAGCCTTGACTCCTTCCAACATGCTCTCCTGCTTCTTTTTCACTCCCCTCCATGCGTTGGTGTGCATTGCTGAGTGCAGCTGGAACAGGGCAAGGCAGATGACCGCCAATGTTTGCTGCTTAAAATCACCCAGCAACAGAAGGGTACTGCTTTCCAGCACCTATAGAGCTATGGTATAGCTCTATAGTCATGAGGAAGGAGCAGTGTTTGGAAACCACAGTCTTCCACCCCTTCTTTTGAAGCAGATGTAGGCATGGCTGGTCTACTGTGATGGGGGTGCCAAGGATGACCTGGAAACTGAACCTAAGTATGAACGTTAACAAAACCCCTCTCAACCAAGTGATGTTAAGTCTTTAAAACAATGCATTACATATATAAAAGAGGGAAAAGACATTTAAATAAGCATTTTGCTTCACTGTAAATAATTATTTGCTCTAAGCGGGACTCAATTTCAACATAAGAATTTGGTAACTCAGAGTCCCCTCCGCACTGAGGTTGCAGACGTAATGCACCTGCAGCTCCTTTTAGAGCAGCTGCCGTGGCCTCCAGGCATGCTCAGGTCCTTGGAGATTAAAGTTGGCCACTTTGAAGATGGAGAAACCTCACCTCGCTGTTCTCGCTAATGCCTTCAGCTCTGCCCTCCTTCCCTGAGGAGATGTAGTGACGTTTGCGGTACAAGCTGGACATCTTGCATGGCTATAATTATTTGCTCATAGTGATCATAAAAAAAGAGCATGCCCCGCTCTCTCCTTGCACTTTCATGTTGGCTTCTTGACATGTTTTACAAACACGAAGGAATGAAGTTTCACAAGAGCCCTGGGAGGTAGGGAACAGACCCCTACGAAGGAGCCCTCACGCTACAAGACGCCAGCTAGGAAAGGTGTCAGGATGGAAGTTTGTTTCTGGGGAAAGGTAATCATTGTTTTGGGAAACCTGACAACTGTGCCGGAGGAAAGAGGCTGATGGTGCACGGACATGTGTGGGCAAGCTCCCTGCTGACAGGGGAGAGCTTCCAGTGTCGGCACCCGAATCCAACCATCAATCATGCTGAGGCCGTAGGTAGGCAGCAAGCGCTCTGCGACCCGACAGAGGCGGCACATGATGCAATGGGCACAGGTGTGCGGCAGACACCAGGGAAAGGCAGTAGGGCTTTGCATACATAAAGCGTCTGCCCTCTGAAGTTCTCAAGGCGATTTGCAAGCATTAATTAATTCCCGCAACGCCCAGGGATGGTAGGCAAGGCAATGTCACCGGCAAATTAATTTCATAGGTAGTGTCTTTGAATATCACACGCTCATGTGCTCGCTGCATAGGATTTGATGTATTATATTATTTCCCCAACACACCTGCTGCCCTTCAGCTCTTCTAAACAGCATCCTGGATGAATTTATTATTATTTCTAATATTATTATTGCTGTTGTTACTAGTATTATTAGCATTATTATGGCAGGGCTGGTGCTACGAAGCGGATACATCCGAAGAGAAAGTCATTGCCCCAGAGAGCTCATAGTCTAAACCGACAAGATCCGTATTTGTGCAAGTCCGTGCTCGCACTCCAAGAATGCCTGTTGTAAAATACCTCAGTAAAGTTTGTGCTGGGATTGACAAAGACGGGTCTGTCTGCAGGGTTTTTTTTTTTTTTGCACAGCTCTGCATTTAATCTGTCCGTGTTACGGACTGAGTGGACATGAAGATGTTTTCTCCTAAAGATCTCCTGAGCTGAGGGAGTATGATGCAGCCGCCTGGGAGCCCTGTGCATTGGTACCGGGTTAACATCAAGCAAATATGATGTCTGTACAGAGAACTGCATATATCCAGAGACTTTCGTCAATAAGCAACATTTTGATAGAAAATAACCAAAATTAAGGTTTTTTTTCTTTTTCACTTTCAGAGTGAGCTTAAATGGAGAAAGAGTGGAAAATGATGCGGGTAAATTTTTATTAATAATTGAAACTAGCAGGAAAAGGAAAATTATCAACCGGATCTAAGCGAAATTTACTGGACTTGGGATCAGGCATATTACCGATTAGATCTTACCAATCCAGTGACTCTGGGCATTTAATGGCATGCTTCAAGGCTTGTTTCTTCCTTCTTCGCCTCTTTTCTTCCTGTTGTGGTTTGTTTGTTTTTTTTTCTTTCTCTCCTTTCTTTTTTTCATCTGTTTCCTAGTCAGGTGATCCCAGCTAGGAGATACAGATTGCTTCCCTCAGCTGGCCTAAGGCGTGCATGAAAAAATCAGCCACTTTCATTCAGCGGGATATCTGACCTCTTTGTAGGTACTGATATATCAGTCCTCTCTTATATGTGACATAAATATTTATCTACTGGATAACAGAATGCAAGTGCCATGGTTTAGAGCAGGACAGAGCTGACCTCCAGTTTTGAATTCACGTGTTTCTTCAGTAATTTATACTATAGGTTAACCTTACACTTTGTCTTTTCTATCTGTGCCCTGAGGAGAAACACGTAGTCCAATGGCAGTTCCAGGCAATCTGGATTCTGAGTCACATCTCTTTTGAGATTATTCTCCTCTGTTTGTTGGGTCTTGAACTTTAGAGTAGAAAGAGACTTGGTAGCATCTTTATCTGTAGGATTATTTCACTAATTCTTCATATGATATTCTGAGATCTGGTAGAGGGCTGATGTTAACATGGCTTTGGTTTAGGCCGGGTCCTTGAACTGGAGAGTTGAATTTTGACAACCTTAATTTTTTTCTGTCATTACAGATCGGTAGATCGTTTGTGTAGATTGCAAATAATACAGGTGTGAGTATGCTCCCTTGTGGTAAGCCATTTTGTTGTCACATCATTTACTTCATTTCTTTCAAAGTTCATCGTGAAATCATTTGTTTTCTAATAAAGATTGTATCAGTCACACTCTGTGATGATCTTTCAGTACGATAAGCGTTTTGGCAGGGCGTCCCATTAGCTCAGGCAAGAAAAGGAAGCAGAGATGTTACTTCTTTCTCACCAGTAGCGTTGTGTTGAGAATACCCACCAAGCTCTGGAAGATCCAGGTTCAATTCCCTCTTCTGCTTAAGGGGATTTGAACTTGTCTCTCCACTTCCCTGACTGCTCTAACCACTAGGCTAAAGAATATTCTAGGGCAGGGCTTTCTCAGTTCCTCATAATGAAACCATTTCACTTTGCATAGGTTAATCAAATATTCATGGGAACAGGAAGATGGCAAGCCTATGCAAATGGCTATATATCTTCATGGTATAGTCTTTCATTTGGGAGCAGAGGCCTGGCTTCCATTATCCACATCAATGAATACTTAAATGAAAAATACAGAAACATTAATGGAAGCAGGCACAGGAACCGAGGACTTCCCCTTCCAGGTGAATACACTAACCACTAAACTAGAAAGTCATTCTCCCCGTGACCCAGGAAATAGAATAATATGGTATACAAATAAAACTGCTCCAACCAGAGAACTTCAGACAGGTCTGTCTTGAAACCTGGCACTGTGAATATTCACCCATAACTTGAGACTTGGGTTCAAGTTCCTTGAGAAGGAAGCTATGAGTTTTAATTACCAAGGTGTGTACCGTCCATCCCTGGTAAAAAGGAGGGCATTGACAGTATTTCTTGCTCTTGCTTGCCTGCTTAATTTTTTATGCCTCTTTAGGTGATCAAAGGGTTGTTGTGTTGATGAATGGTGTATTTGTTCCGTACAATGTTTGTTCTGTACAATATTTGAATGTTGCCTTTTTTGGCTGAGTCAGATGGATGGTTTATTGCCTTCTGCACTTGCTTCGTAATAGTAACTTTCTCACCGCTGTGAGATTGTTGTGCTACTGAAGGGAAACTTATGTTGTTGCTAACTTCATTGTATGGGGGCTTTGACAAGGAGGAAGCTGCAGATAAGACGTATTGTTGATCTTATGTCTTTCTGGCTTCTAACCACAATGTACCTGTGTCTTGCACCCACCAGAGAAGAGCAGGTACATAATGGTGTAGTTATCTGTGTGTAAACAGTAAAGAGCAGCACATGGACTCACCTCTTGCCTTTTTGGCCAATGACCTTCCCACCAATTTCCAGGTAAACTTCCTCATTGTCAGTCTTAGTGAGACTGACTGGCCAGATGAGCTTGGGAAAATCCGCTGCAAGGCAGATGAAGTAAGAAGAGGAACATTTAGCATGGGTTTATTGGGTTTACGTGTCAAGGTTTTGGTAGCAAGGGGACTGCACGGTTGATTTCCATGAGGACGCCAGAAACTGCCCTCAAGTTGGACAAAGCCAGTTCCGGCTGGCTCCAGGATAGACCTGCCACCGACCAAGGCTGGGCCAATCAGTGACATTGGTAACACCTCTGATAACGTATTTAAGAAAGGGTAAAAAATGCTGCTCAGCAGCTGGGAGAAAAAAAGTGAAAAAATGTGAGATATAAAACTCTGCAGACACCAAGGTCAGTGAGGAAGGAGGGGGAGGAGGTGGTCCAGGTGCCAGAGCAGAGATTCCCCTGCAGTCTGTGGTGAAGACCACGGTGATGCAGGTTGTCCCTTTGTAGCCCATGGAGGACCATGGTGGAGCAGATATCCATGTTGTAGCCCAAAAAGGACCCTACACAGGTGGATGTGCTGTGAAGGAAACTGCAGCCTGTGGAGAGCCCATGCTGGAGCAGGCTCCTGGCAGGAACAGCAGCCCATGGAGAGGAGCCCATGCAGGAGCAGGTTTTCTGGCAGGACCTGTGAACCTTTAGGGGCACACATCGTGGAATAGGAAAGAACCCATGGAAAGGACCCATACTGGAGCAGTTTGTGAAGAACTGCAGCCCATGAGAAGGACTCACATTGGAGAAGTTTGTAAAGGACAGTATCTCATGGGAGAGACCCCGCGCTGGCGCGGGGGAAGAGTGTGAGGAGGAAGGAGCAGCAGGGATGAAGAGCTATAAATTGATCACAACTCCCATTCCCCATCCCCCTGCACCACTTTGGGGGAGGAGGTAGAAGAATTGTGGGAGTGAAGTCGAGCCTGGGAAGAAGGGGGCATGGTGTTTTTAGTTTTGTTATTATTTCTTATTGTCCTACTCTGATTAATTGGCAATAAATTAAAATAATTTCCCTAAGTCGAGTCTGTTTTGCCCATGACTATAATTGGTGATGTCTCTGTCCTGATCTTGACCCATGAGCTTTTCATCATGTTTTCTCCCCCTGTCCTGTTGAGAAGGGAGGGTGATAGAGCAGCTTGGTGGGCACCTGGCAGCCAGCCAAGGTCAAACCACCATAATGGGTTTTGTCTCATCTCATTTTAGCTATCTACAATGGAGTTGGCCTCACCTGAGCTAATCACCTGGGCTTTCCTGTCAGTCAGTGGAGAGAAACGAGACTTTCTAGGAGGCAGTTCATCTCGTCCTAATGTAGACATAAATATAAAGCAGATGAAACTTATCTTTTAAGTGCTTCTTACTCTGTTGGCTGTTAAGGAAGCCTAGAGTGTCTACCTCAGATATAGGTATCTACACCATAGCTGTCAAGAGTTAAGTACGACGGCTCCTTCTCCTGCATTTTACCATCTCAGGAAGATTTAATTGTGGTCTGTGGTTCTGATTACCCTGAAGACTTGAGGTGATTCTGCATATACCCAGTGGCAGAAAAGTTTTGTGAAGGGAAAATACCGGTTGTGTTCATAGCACACAACTCAGAGCAGCGCTGAAAGTCCCAACCTGGTAGCAGAGAGCAATGCTGTGCGGGGATACTACCCCAGATGCAGAGGCAGCACTGATGCATCAGCCAGGTGCTGGAGTCATATTAGAAGACCTCAAAAAAGTTAATTAATTCAAGTGCAGAATGGCACTGATACAACCGTATTCCAGAGTGAGCCTGTTCACACTCAGCTGAGGTCTCTCTTCCTCCCCTCCTTTATGTACTGTAGAGGTACCAGAGGTTTTAGGACCCCTGGGCCTCATTGGCAGCTGGATCTCAAAGGTACCCAGGACATGAACCTCATCTCAAAAAGCAGCAGTTAGTTTCCTGCATCCCCGTAAGGCTAAGCTGTTGCAGAAACATACCAGCGTTCAAGAAGAGACAAATTTAAAAGCAACAAGTGTCTTGTCCGTTCCCTGCATCTTTATCTAATTCTTCTTCTCCATTTTAATTAATATCAGATTTATTTAATGAAAATAAAAGTTTCTTACATCTGGCTCTAATCCCTATTTTTTTCTCAGTCAGTAGATCACACTCCTGCGTTTTCATAAAGACATGTGAAGAATCAGGATGTACACGAGCACACTGATAATGCTGTTTCACCCAGCAGCTTGAAGGTACTTCCCAAAGACATGATGTATCATTTGAGGTGTTGCAAAGCTGAGTCACTGACACTCTGATGTGACTAATCTTAATGAAGTGCTTTGGTTCCATAATATGTCACTGTAAAGTCTGACATGTTTGATACATTCATTTCAGCGTTCCAGTATATGTTCTGTTCCCACAGTGAATCTTCTCATTGGGAAGACAAATTGTCTGTGGAAAAAAAACCAACCCAACACTTGAAAAAACTAGCTAATTTGCCTTTAAATTTGTCTATGGACCAAATTTTGCCCTCATCAATGGGATGCAACTTCCATTGACTTTACTATTCATATATCCAAAGGCAAAATTTGTTCCTATCTATCAGCCTACCTACTATTTTATCTACTATCTGTCTGCTTAACTCTATTAATTAGTTAATGTTTGTAAAACACTCAAAAGATGTAAAGCCCTATAGAAATGCTAAGTATTATAATTATTGTTATCTGACTGCTGTATCTCTTTACCTATCTAGCTATCTACCTTCTCTATCTATTATAATAACAATAATACTTAACACTTATATAGTGTTCTTAATCTTCAAAGTACTTTACAAACATTAACTAATTAATCTAATCTAGTCATCTCGCAAACAACTCCTTTAACAAACCAGTGGTTGTTTCTGTAAAATAAAATTCTTTGCAAACTAGAAGAATCATACTTTGGGGGGGTTATTTTGTTCAGGTTTGACTATGACAAGGTAATAAATATGTATAAAAGCAAAGAAGCAAGAAGATGGATGAGAAAAGCTCCATCACTAGCTAACATAGAGCTTCCAACAGACAATAACACGTCGTAAGCTGCTGTAGACCATGAAGAGGTCTCCTGGCAGAGTTATTCCTGAATTATGTGCTGTCTTAGTTTCAATATAGAGACTTCCTGCTACAGAAATGTAACTTTTTTTCCTTTTTATTTAAAAAGGGCCACAAAACATTTCTACCAGTTTCTTTTTTTCCAGATTATTTTCTAACCAGAAGCAAGGTCAAGCTGAAGCTGAGCTCTCAAGTCCCAGACCCACAAAGGTATTTAGGCCCCATTTTTTTCCTTACAGAAACAGTGCCAGCTGTGTCCCAGAATTTTCGAAGCGTTCAGAAGCTGCAATGGGGCCAAGGGGTCCAAAAACATTAAGAAGAAAAGACCAGCTTCCTTTGAGAAGAAATGCTCCCCTAAATACCTTTGTGGATCTGCATCTAGACTCGTATTGGGGGTTGGGTAAAGACAGTGATGGCTGTGTGTATTCGCAGCATCCTGGAGGCGTAAGGTAAGATCAAAAAGCGTGTGCAGATTTTTTTGGGGCAGACATATAGGTTACCTTTGTGTTTCTAAACGTATGACGGTCACAGACTTAGACCAAGCACTGCTAGCTGACTGTCCTCGCTGCTGAACTGTCACCTAATCGCCTGACTTGGTTTTAGACCATACTCTTCAACAAAAATCTGCTACAGAGAGGGGTAAGAGAGCTAGCCTGTGCCATTTAGCACTGGGACTACCAATCAGTTCTGGCCCCGTTACACCAAATACCTGAGGCACAGCTACCATGAAAGACTATCCAGGCCTTATGCGGCTTACAATAGCACCACAGAACAGAAAATGGAACAAAAACAAATAGAAAAAAGGTTATGTTTTCCACTTGATGAAAGGGCAGGCTTTTTCTTTTCTTTTCTTTTCTTTTCTTTTCTTTTCTTTTCTTTTCTTTTCTTTTCTTTTCTTTTCTTTTCTTTTCTTTTCTTTTCTTTTCTTTCCTTTTCTTTTCTTTCCTTTCCTTTCCTTTCCTTTCCTTTCCCTTTCCTTTCCTTTCCTATCCTTTCCTTTCCTTTCCTTTCCTTTCCTTTCCCTTTCCTTTCCTTTTCTTTCCCTTTCCTTTCCCTTTCCTTTCCCTTTCCTTTCCCTTTCCCTTTCCTTTCCCTTTCCTTTCCTATTTTTTTTCCTCTCTTCTTTTTCTTGTGGTATTTTTCTATCTGTCCTATTTATTTATCTACATAGGCAAAATGTACTGGGACAGTTCCGGTAAGAGCTAACCTAAAAAAAGAGTTAGGACTCTCTGCTGAGCTCCCCCAAGGCAGCCTGGCAAACAGCAGAACTGTGACCACTTTTGTCTGTACTGGCTCTGCCAAAAATAAATCATTGCTTGGCAATTTCCCAACATCTCTTCCTCCAACAGCTAAGTTAACATAAAACATACTAGCTCCCCCCCACCAACTAACAAATCAACAAATTTTTATATTCCTTTCGCAGACTGTCTTGCAGCCGTGGGTGCGTTTTGCCAGGTGCCAGCTTGAAGCACCAACGTGCCCTTTTTACCGCTGCAAGAGATTTCTTCTGTACTTCAGCTGCCTTTTGTGTAACAGCCTGCATACGGCCGTCACCCTGCAACAGGTATGTTTGCAGATGAAAAATACACCCAAATGCAACAAAACCAGTGTCATTAGAGGAAGTGACACAGGGCTGAATTCAGGTTGCGCACCATTCATTTTGTCATCCAGACAAGAATGGCGTATTGAGTTGGAGCAATTACAGGCAAATCAGGCTTCCGATGCAATCAATGCAACGAGCAGCTGTGTTGTTTCTGTGACAAATTCACAGAAGATGATCTGAGTGTGGTTCTTGTCAGTCCGGCATGAGAGCCAGCTCGGCTGAAATCCAGGTGATAGGGGCTCAGCCGCACACTCCCTGAGTAACCTTGTACACAAGACCTAATCTAACCCCCGCCTTCATACCTTATTTTTTTGCACTGCAGAAATACAGTGCCTTGATCATCTTAAATGTTATACCCAGCAGGGCTCGAAAAAATGGAAGTGCTCAGTTAAAGCTATGGCTGCAAATGAGAAACATGTACGCAATTAGCATCTGCTAATAAGGGACGCATTGAGATACAGGGTATACAGAAACCTAAAATTAAGGGTTGAGGTTGGAAAAAAACCTGAATCGGGAATCTGGTAGACTTTGCCTGGAAAGGGTGAAGATCCCACTGAGTGTTTGCAAAAGATTGAAGATCCCCATAACATGCTTGCAGGGCTGACACATCTCAAAGGTGGATATGCGAAACCGATGCAGAAGAAGGAATTTGGATCCCATTTGGAGCAGCAGGTAAGGAATTATAAATTCTTTGATTTTGTATAGGTTAGATGGGGCTCCCCCTTCTCACCTTGACCCCTGCGTTCACTGCAGCGTGTCTAAACAGAAGGTCCTGTCCAAATACAAATACAACTCCTCTTCCTCCCACCTCCTCCTCCTCTCTCCTCCCCGGAAAGGTTCCTGAAATGCTTCTTCGGGAAGGGAAAAAAGCCCCCCCCCTTTCTCTGAACAAACAAAAACCCACATGTAGAAAGCCAAACCTCCCGGTTTGTTAGAATTCAAGGCACTTTGCAGAACAACTGTTACTTATACGCTCTCCTCGGTGACGCAGAGGAAGACAGAACATGTTTTTAATTGCAAAGCCAAATGGTTATGCATGGGTCCTGTCATGCTTGTGAGAACTTGTCCTTCCCCAGCCCTCCCTCTCCTCCCTGCTGAGACAACCTTGCCAAAACTCTGTTTGAGAGTGGTCACAGGGAAAATACGAAGCCTCGCAGGGATTTGGGGAGTAAACGTCAATCTGTCAGAGGTGTCACCAGAACTGGATATATCTGCTGATCTGTTACCACTTGCTAATTACGGATTCGGCAGCTAATTGTCATAAATCTCGGTAAGAGATGTGGAATGAGACAGAGTTTTCAAAACGGTGTGGCCTGGATAGGTTTGCACTCGGTGAGTTGCAAAGCAGAAATGATCATCCCCTTGCCAGGGTTCTGTCACTGTGTGATGCCCTGGTGAATACCTGTATTGTTACAAGCGCCAGTTTGCTCCGAGCAGCATTTCTGACATTCCTTTGCAGGAATGGTGAGTGTCCAGGACTGGAATAACCCGAATTGTTGAAGGATTTTGTTTAATAAACCCAGAGGTGCTGGTAGTCACAGCCAGACAGATGTTTTACGGGATGAAACCTTGCACCCCTCATCAGGTTGACCTTCTGGTCCACCTTTCTGAAAGCAAAGCAAAACTCTGCCAAGCAGCCATGAGGTCTCATGCCTTGACTGTGCAAACACGTGAATCAGGCACCAGCCAGATTGCTGCTAAAGCTGGTCTTAAGGGTCAGCCCGTCAAGAGTTTAAGTCGGAAAGAAAAATGTTTAGCAAGTTTCATGCACCTTTAAGTTTTCTTTCCAACATTTCAGTCATGTCTGCTTACCCACCATCTTACACTAGCTGGTTTAAACCTTTCCATGCATCTTGAAAGCTACAGTTCAGGGTGGAAAAGGTAGAGCCACGTCTTCAAAATCTCAAAGGCACCTGATTTTCTCAAATGCTGAGCACTTTCTCAGGAAATCAAGTCCCTTCAGGGTATCTGCAGCTGAGCATCCAAAAATAACTACTTGAAAGTTACTGTGGCGCTAAGGATCACAGGTTCTGTATTCATGTGAACCAGTCTTCAGACAATCCTATGAAAGACCAGCGCTCGATTTGTGTTATTGATCGACTGGCTTGTCATTTGGAGAGAGCAGAGTTAAGTTTGCACGCAGTAGAAATGTCTCTCTTAACAAGTAACTCCTGATTTTCAGAAATTTTGTTCTGCTGTTTACTTCCTAGTCCTTTTCCTGTTTTCAGCCAGTTTTTGTAATGTTTTCATCTAGTCCAAGTTTTTATCTAGACCAAGATTACCAACTACTTTTGGAAATATAAACTAATATCTGTCACATATTCCACTAAAATCTGCCAAATTTTCCAGGTAGAAAGACACAACAGTCTATTTTAAGGTTGGTTTTCACTAAAATTGGCTGAAAACTCCACAGTGGAATGTTCATTTATTTTCCCAGTTGAAAAAGCTGATTCATAGTAATTCAAACATTCTGCTGAGATGGATCACTTTTGATTCAGGTGTGACAAACTCCAAGAAGAGTACAATTAACCTCTAATGACTAGATTTCCGCTGAAAAATTAGACTTGCAAGACACCATGGCCTGGTGGGAACCAGCTCCTCCGAAGCACATCAGCACATCAGGATCGGTGCCGGTAGGGAATCAGGAACCTGAAAAAGTTAAAACATTTTGGTCAAAAGTTTTGATGTTTCCTGCTGGGTGGGAAAGGAGACAGAAAGAAGCCACAACACCATTACTCACTTCTTCCCTCAGCTTCCATGTCTGCCCATCTAGCTGTCCAAGAAGTCAGGATCAATTGCTTTGTCAGGATCAAGTAAAAATGAGGGGTTTATTCTAAATTAAAAGGAAATGTAACTTTAAAATATTGGAACCATCTCTACAGAGAATGAATTCCCTTTACAAATTTCCAGTGCTCATAACGAGCCATGTCCATCAGTGTTCGAGTCCATTAACTCTTTAGTTAAAAAAGCATTAATCCCTCTATGGGAAATGTAAAATTACTTCTCAGGGATGAGGGGGGAGAATTTACTCTGTATGTTACTAAGTCCACATAGGTGAAGGTCTTTCTGACTAAATTCTGCAACCCCTGTTTTTATGTCTGAAGGCAAAAGCTTTTGTGCACCAAAAGCAACTATTTTTCCTGCAGAAGGCAGAGATGCACGTCAACAGACACCAAACAAACAAGAAAATGAACCAACACAAAAATTATCCCTCCACAAATCCAAACTTAAAAAAAGGTAATTGAAACCAAAAATTGGTTCCAAAACATCTGTTTTGAAATTTCTGCCCCTGTGATTTTAGGAAAAAAAAAAAACTTGAAAAGAACCTGAAATATTTTCTTTGCTTTAGAGTGAGATAATTTTTAGTTCTAATTTCAGCAAAAACCTCATAGGAAATGTTTTGGGGTTGACTTAAGGCAAGTCAGCTATCCTCAGCCATACCTCCCTTTGCTTTTTGGTAGTGCATGCAGTCCATGCCAGCCCTGGAATATCAGCCTCTCCAACAGAATCGATGCAGCATGTCTGATGGACTGGATCACCGGTAATTTTCCACAATAGAATGACTCTTGTGTAAAAGGGCTTTAAGTAGTTTCAGAATCTGGACTAAACTATCAGAAAAATGACTTTTATTTGAGTGTTAATCCTCCATTTAGTGCTGAACTGCTGCCTGAGCTAGGAAAAGATCAGGAAACAGAGTGTAGCCCAAAGATCTTAAATCTGTTGCTTTATTCTCCCTGTTGCTCTGGGGAGGCCAAGTAAATAGCACCAAACCATTACCTGGTGCAGGTGGTTTCCTTCCAGTATGGCTATGTCCCTTCTCCCACTGGAGAGACGCTTCATAGATGTGTGTGTTTCGTGCGAGAACACATGCAGGTGGCTGCACGCTCGTGTAAATCACGTCACCTACTTGCTGACATGTGCTGGTCCCTCTGGAGCTGGCTGGGTCCCAGCCGTACTCCGACAAACAAACACACATCCTAAAGACCACCTCTGGCAATCCTTTTCCTTCTTCTGCCCAGCTCCAAACTCAGCCTCCGTCACCGATGACGAATGCAGCAGCCAGGGTGAGACTAGTGTTTAACTTAATGATGTTTTAACACTTCGCAGACTGCTGTCCTGGGTGATTATATAGTCTTCCGCATTTGTTTGGCTGGAAATATGGAAAATTAATTAGTAGCAGAAGGGTATAACTTTGCCAGCCATTAACTGAATTATAAGTGTTTTCTTTGTCTGGCAATATCTTACCTTGTCCTTGTGCCAAAAATATCTCATAACTTGGTATTATATTCTCTGAAGACAACTTTTTCAATGACTTTATGTGTGAAATAATGTAATACCAGTAGGAGAGGATTTTTTTTCTTCTTTCTTTTTTTTTTTTTGTGTTGATGAAAGAGGACATAGCTACATTTCTGAAGGTCAAGTGTTTGGAACCAAAAGCTGTTTGCTTGTCCAATTATTTTTTTTTAATTTGTCAATGAAAAATAAAAAATCCCAGCTAATGATGAAAAAAGGAGAGGAAAGAAGAAAGGGAGAGCTTTTTCTAAGTCTAAATGCTGTTGCTTACCTACTTTCAGCAAGTAAGATGCTGTAGATATTTGGGGAAGAAAGAGAACCAGGTTTGGCATTTGCCTCCAGTCTTTGCTTTATAGTGAGCAGTATTACAGCTGAGATGCCTTCCATCTGCATATTTGTTCTAGTACAGAGGCTGATGTAGCTTGATGTGTGTTGCAGTAAAAAAAAGGAAAAAAAAAAAAGGAAAAAAGGAAAAATAGAGAAAAAATGAAAGGAAAAACCCCCTCATCCGTTGCTCTAGGCATGTTTTTAGAAGGCAGTTATAAACAGGCAATTCCTAATTTGCCTGATGTCCATTAATCAACATAGCTGCAATCAGAGGTGAAGCACATTATTGTTCCTCCACTTCTACCTTCATGCTTCATCAAAGCTTCTTCCTTCCATTATTTCTGGAGGTCTAAAAACCTGGCCTGCTCTGGATGGTGGGTGGGAGCTGAGGATGTCTCCTGTTGACTAGCCTTGTTCTCCAGACTAGTTATTATCTGGCTACTGGATGTTTAGCTGCTCATTCTTCTGGCCAGAGGTATAAAATGCAACTCATGGGAACAGGAGGTGGATTTTCAGCATGGCAAACATGGGCCAGGCATTGCATTTTGTGCCTAATGGATGCGTTGTCCGCTGGACCACACAACTAGGGGATGGACTGAGAGGGTGGCCTGAACATTTCTTATTCCCCTTGCGTGCAGAGGCACACGCCACTCAGCAGGCTTTCTGCTGCAAATCGCCCACGAGTACCAGCCTGTTTTCAAAATTAATCAGTGTTGACTTGGAAGCACTTTCATCTGCATAAACTCTCTTTCTTTCCCCCACCCCCTTTCTCTTCCTCATGCTGAGACAAGCTACCATGGATGCTACAAGCACAGTGGAGGTGTTGTCTAGACACCCAGAGCATCTCAGCTGTTGCTGTGAGCATGAGACTTGCCATGCGAAAAAGGCGTCCACACATGAGGCTGTTGACAGGCTCATCTCCTACTCTCTTGGCCAAGTCTCCAGCCACAAAAGCCACGTCTAGGCAGTTGAATGCGCTTTCAAATGTCAATGGTTGGACTGATTAGCAAATACAAGAAATGATCTTGACTGTGGTAAACACAAAATTGTCTAAGAGAGAATTTGCAAGAGCTTAAACAAGTTGGTCTGTGTAGAGTTTGCCTAGTTTTCTTGCCCAGCAAAACACAGTGATCCTCTCTGCTAACGGGGCTTTATGACCTCCATTCAGGGATCACCGAAGTGCTAGCTGGAAGGGATGTCTGGAGGTCTGCAGACCAACCTCCAGCCTGAAGAAGGCCCATTTCCAACATCAAAACAGACCAACCATGGACTTACCTAGATGAGTCTTGAAAACCCCCAAGGATGGAGATTTCACAGCCTCTCTGGGTGACCTTCTTTAGTGTGAGGCTGCCTTGCTAGAGAAGAAGCTCTTCCCGATGACCAGCCTGGACCTTCCAAGTCACAACCCTGTGGGTATCGCTCCCTGCTTTAACACCTGCCACTAACAAGAAGAGATTGGCTCTTTGTAACTCTCCATCACATATTTGTAGGCTGATCAAGAAATAGATAAACTCTTAAATTCCTTTTCGCTAAGCTAGATGAACCTATCTCCTTCCACTTCTCCTTGTAGGTTGTATGATATGGCCCCCTAAACATCTTGTTAGCTTTCTGATGAGCCCTATTCAGTTTTTCAACATTTCTTGAACTGTGGGACCCAAAACTGGACACTATATTTCAAGTGCAGCCTCTGCACTGCTGCATAGAAGGGGATAGTAATTTCTGTAACCTGCTGGTCATACTCCTCCTAATGTAAGCCAGGAAAAAGTTAGTTATACTCATTGTTGTCTCACGTTCAGTTTGGTACCTGCTTTGAAGCTGAGCTGTTATTCAACCTGTCCCTTGCCTTCACTGGTTCATGGGGTTATTCCACCCTAGGTGCAGAAATTTATACTGTATTTTCTGTACTTCATGAGATCTCTGCTGCCCCAATCTTTAAGTTTCTAAAAACTTGCCTGGCTTGAAGCTCTACTGTTCAGGTTATCACCTAGTTGTAATATGCTTGTTACCGGCTGCTAAATGGACATTGAGCCACTTGTGACAAACATTTGAACCCAGTACCAGGCCAATTTTCAACTTGCCTAGCAGTTTATTCCTTCTTCAGCTTCCTAATGATAATGCTGTGGGTGACAAATTCCTTACTGTATTAAAGATATGTAATACCTACTGCTCTTCCCTTGTCCTCACAGCCAGTCATTTAATTACAGAAGGCAATCAGGGTGATTAACCATAATTTGCCCTGGAGATCTGTGTAGACTGTTCCTGATTGCTTCTTCTTTTTCAGTAGATTGGAAGTGGACATCAAGAGGATGTGCTTCCAGACCTTTCCAGGGCCTGAGATGAGACTGACCAACCTAGTCTTCCCATTCTTAAAGATAGGCATAATATAAACATTTTCCACCATCAAGGGTTTGCTGTCCCTAATTGCCATGATAGACAGCGACCTTGCAATCACATCAGCCAGGGTTTGCAGCACCTTCAGGTGAATCCCATCTGACCCTAGCGCTTAAACGCATGCAGTTTATCTGAGTTTTCCTTCATTTTTTGCTCTCTCACTATCTGTCTCCTTCCCAAACCATGCTGGTGGGAGTCAGACATCTGGGACCAGTCTTAGCCTGTCAAGACTGAGGCCAAAAAGTTGTGAAGTAATTCAGCCCTTTCCATACCATCCATACCACTAGGTTGTCTCCCATATTCATCAATCAATGCATATTTCCTCTGAATTTCCAGTTGCATGCTCACAGAATCACTTTTTGTTACCTTTTATGCACTTAGACAGTTTTAGGTCCAGCTGAGGTTTGGCCTTCCTGATGTTGTCCAGGCGCTGAAGTATTAACTCCATTCTGCTTCAAGCAAGAACGTAGGAAGACGTAGGATTTCCTGAGACCGTTGCATATGGGCCAGCGTGTGTACTCTTGCTGCTCATCCTGAAGACACAAGAAGACCCATCGGGTCCCATGCACCTTAAAACTTTACACAGAAGTTTTTCAAGAGGTTTGATTTATGGTTGATGTGTGAAGCCATACAGTTCCTTCCCCTCTCTGTGTTCTGCGTGTTGGAAAGCCACCTCCTGTTGGTACGGTACTCGCAGAAAATGTCTGTCTGGTTGAGGGGGAAGTGGGCTTGTAAACCCGCTTTTGTGCAAGGCACAAAGGAAAAGGGGTGGCTTGTAGTCAGCAGCCGAATGAGAGGAGGCTCTCTCCTCTCTTCAAAGGGCTTCCTCTTCCCCTTCTCTCTCTATTGTGAATTCTTTAAAAAGACCACCCTTCCCTTCTGCAGAGTGAAAACATCAAAGGGAATGGTGTGGTGGGGTATTTCCTTGTGAACGCTGACTTACCTTACAAAGGTGAGGAGTTCACAAGAGGTTCTTCTTGTGAAGCATGTTCTGGCTGCCTGGCTTTGAATGCTGAGCTCGCTGGGAAAATGTTCTTACATCTTCAGGCAAGCAGCTTGGCTGCAAAGCCAAATCTCTTCTTCTCCCTCCCACTTTCTGCTTATCCAGTCACAGTTTTTGTTTTGTTTTGTTTTATTTTATTTTACTTTATTTTATTTTATTTAATTTTATTTTATTTTAATTGTGTTTTCTTTCATTTTGTTTTGTTTTGTTCTATTTTGGCCAAAGCTGAAATATTTTAGGTCTTCAGGGTTTTGTGAAGGGTTTTTTTTTGTGTGGGGGATAGTTACAAAAACTGAAATGCCACAGGAAAATAACATTTCCTACTAGAAGTTCTTTATAAAAGATTAATTCTTCTATGTATTAAGATATAACTACTCGGGACAATACGAATCTATCCCATACCAGGATATGGGGAAGAGATACATTTACTCATTCATGTTGCAGCATAAGCATTTGATTGATTTATTGGCTGATACGCTTAGAAAGAACAGCCAGCAATCAACCAGCTGTATCAAATTCTTCTTCAGTGAGGTGGAGCTTAAGTTTAATATCATTAGAATAGCTCCAAACCCCTCAATTTCCTCCTGCTTTAGAGCAAACTTAGTGGCAATTAAAACAAAACTAAGACATAGGCCAAGAACCTTGGACTCTGTAATTTTTTGTTCCCTTGTGTGTTATTTTTCCTTAAAGGTAGAGCTGTTGTCCACAAAATCAGTGGCTGAGACCCCTATCATTGTCAAGGACAATGCAGAAAGACACTCTTCAGCCTATCACTCCACAACATCTTTTAACGCTTGCTCTGTGGAATAAGAAGTGTATGTATAAGTGTGTATATATCTATATAAAGATAAAACTAAGGTTTTGATTTACTGTAAAGACAGACAATGAGTAAAAATTCATTTTACCCATGAAACCCTGTCTCAATGGCTTACCGTGGAGCAAATACACTGGTTCTTACACCCCATCGTCTGCCCCACGTCTTTTTTGGAGGGTCCTAGCCCCGCTGCGAGGACGGTTCAGCTCCTCATGAAGCCGCTGCCCCAGCACTGCAGCATGTTGGAGGGCAAACTAGGGCTGATTTTGACTGTAGGAAAGTTTCGAGGAAGGGAAGATGAGGGGGGGGGGAAAAGCTACGAACAAATCGTCTCTGTTCAGGTGGCAGGGATGAGTCTTACCAGTCCACCAGTGAAAAGAGCAGAGGAAATCCTTAATCAGGAGCCAAGTGCAAAGGATCTGATGTATATTTTTTAACTCACGTAGTGGAGGTTGGCCAGAGTTTGTGTGCATTTCTGGAAGTCGGAGGTGCTGAATGGAGGAGCGGATTTTTGCTCTTGTCAGCGCTTTGGTCTGTGTGTGGTTTCCCCATCGCCTTTAGCCCCAGGCACTTTGGAAATTTTATTCCTCCTGCAAGGCAGAGTGGGAAGGGCTGACAACGTGGCTGAAAATATTGAGTAATGAGGATAATTAATCAAGGGTCTTCTGCAGGATTTTTACTTTTTTTCTCTCTTTTTTTT